>CATIWR010047150.1:0-17163 GCA_949677035.1 Omphalea diandra | reverse complement strand
CGGTCGCGAATAAGTAGGTTGCGGTCGCGATTTTCATGCTACTTTGGATTTCATCAACTTCTTTATTTCTTCTTGAGGAAATGATTCAATTCTGCAAAAACAACACTTATTTGAAACATTAGTGATGATCAATCTACTTTGTCAAGATCAAAAGAGATTTTAAACATAGGATTAAGTATCCTAGTCCAACAGCAAGCCATAATGGATTGATGCTTGACAAATATAATCAAGCGATGCGTATGGAATTAGAACAAGCAAATGAAGAATGGCTACAAGTACTGAATCGCTTAATGATACAAAAAGAAAATGTTGTCTAAAGCATATATGAAATAAGAGTTTTAATGAAGAATATCTAGTTTGGAAAATCATACTTTCCCCTTAGAGCTAAAGACAAAGATTACGATAAATGGTCCCTCAATTGGGAGGGTCCATTTAGGATCCATAAGGTATTGGAAGGCAATGCATATTGGCTTTTAAGTCTACATGGGGAGTCATATAAAAGATTAATCAATGGAAAGTTTTTAAAGAAATATTATCCCATAATGTGGGAGATGACGAAAAAGCAAATAGAAAAAGAGTTTAAGTCAATCATGACCATTATTGGATCTTTAAGCTCTAATTTAGTATGTCCTTACAGGTTTAGTTTTAAGTTTTCATTTGTAGGCCATCCCTATGGCCATATTTTTGTTTCACCTATAAATAGGCTAGTTAGCCACTTCAAAATAAAGATAGTAGGCCTTATGGCTACTTTCATAAATTTTTAGTTTATATTTTCATTATGTTTCTCATATCTCATCAAAAATCCAAAAGCTATAGATCATTAAAGGAAATCATCATCTCTAACATTAATTTGTAATGCCAAAACATATGGTTGCATGATGTAAAAAGTGGTTGGGATGAATGGTGTCCAAAAGTATAGTGGCATGGTTGCATGATGCAAGATGATGGTTATAGTGCTTGGTATACGATGTGTTAAGTGTTATGGCTGCATGGAATAGACTAAAAAGTCATTTCTCAAATTTAAGATCTCAAGATCATCAAACATAACATGATCCATGACCATACAATCAAATATTCATCAAAGAAGCGCAATCAACATAAAAATAAAAAAAAAGTGAGAATTTGCCTATAGAGATATGAAGCTAGGAGAAGCCTTCTCCTTAGGAATTGGAATGAAAGAATGATCCAGAGTTGAAGTGAAAAATGAAGCCATGGTAAGTGCTATAAAAAAAAGGTATGCAAATTCAATTTTGGGCATAAAAATAAATTCTTACAAGGCCAAAAGATATTATTTCAAGCTTAGATTGCTAGAAAAAAATAAATAAATTTGGCCTAGTATACTAGAAAAAAAAAATACCATGCTAGAAAATCATTATTATGAGATGAGTAAGGATTTCCAAAGGAATTGACTAAGTAGTTATTCCATATAGAAGAATTTTCTAGCAAATAAGCATGAAAAATAAATAACAATGTCGTATGATGAATTATTTTGATCAAAATAGTTAGATAACAAGGATTTTTAAGTGACTAAAATAACAATCTATAAGTATGAAAGGTGTAGAAAATTGCTCGAATATCAAAATTCCTAGAAATTAAGATCAAATTTATTTTTAGAGAGATATGTAAATTTTAGTGATTAATTGTTGCAAATAGTTGGAGATCCTAAGCCAAAAACTACAAAATAGACCAACTGACAATTTTAAAGTGTTACTTGAATAAGTGGAAACTTAAGTTCATCCTAAATCTAGAGATAAGGTTGGAATCCCTAAGAAAAAAAATTTATATGACATGCAAAAGCCGTTTTCATGCAAAATCCACAAAGATTACATGGGATCCCAAGGCCAAAATTGGTTCATTAGCCAAAAACACAAGTTAAATTGACCTAGCATATTCTATTCATCCTAAAAAATCATAAATGGTTCAACAAAGCCATAACTACACACAAGCATCCAAGTGATTATTAATGGAGCAAAAACTCATAGGGATCCCTAAAGCCAAAATTGGTTCTTTAAGTAAAAATAAAAAGTGATTAGTCTAACATAATTTATTCTTGCTCAACAATGTCTAACATAATTTATTCTTGCTCAACAATCATCTAACAATCATGAATGGCTTAATAAAAGCCATATTCATACACAAAATATTGAATGGGTGTTGAAGGTGTAAAGTTAGCAAAGCATCCCTAAGAAAAGACAAACCAAGAATAAATAATTAACTCAAATTGCATCTCAATAAATTCATTTAGTGTTAGAAATTGTTCAGGGTAATGTCTAATTATCACAAATAATTTTTAACAATTAAATTGAATTTTTGATGAATTATGAAATAGTAGCCATTATCTAAAATTCAATAGCATCAAGCGAAATTTCCCAATCTAAACACAATTATGCCAAAATCCATCAAAAGTCAAAATTAGGCAATTTAAGACATGTAGAAATTATACTAGCCTTTCTTGAATCTTTTGCTTTTATAATACTTGGCAACAGATTTTGGAGAGCAACAAGGATGAAGAGCACTAAAGGGAGTGCCAAGAAAAGGAAGAGAAGAGCTAGA
Organism: Omphalea diandra; assembly: GCA_949677035.1. Classification (NCBI taxonomy): domain Eukaryota; kingdom Viridiplantae; phylum Streptophyta; class Magnoliopsida; order Malpighiales; family Euphorbiaceae; genus Omphalea; species Omphalea diandra. The sequence goes on along the minus strand of CATIWR010047150.1, from coordinate 14,610 downwards.
ATTTGTTGACACTAGTGATGAAGGTGAAACTGGAGGAACTGAATGATATGGAGGAGACCAATTTAGGGATTTGGTTCATCACTAGTCATTGCACCAAAAGGGAGCCACTAAACTCGAATCAGTTGGCATTCGGTGTCATACCACAAACGCAAAAAAAAAAAAAATTATGCCGAATGAGAAAAAAAAGAATGAGTTTTTATTTTGGTCAGTTAAGTGTTGTGGATTTTTAGAGAAAATAGATTTTTCAATGTGTGGAAGATTTTAGAGAGAGAAAATTGGATATAAAAGGTGAAGAAGATAGATAGAAGGGTTTTAGAGAGATATTTTGGTGTGTGATGTTTAAAGAAGATGAGTTTTTTGAATGGGTCTCTTAATTTTGCTTTTGAATTAAAGAAACTAATAGAGATTAAAGAGAATTTTGAATGAAAATTTTTCTTAGGGAGTTTTTGATGAAGGTTTTAAAGAGAGAAAATGGGTTTCATGTGGAATGAAAAGAAGAACTTTTACGTGGAAAGAGTAATTTTGAGGGAAAGAGAAAATGAAAGGTGGATATTTTAAATTGCATAAGTACAACTTTACCCTTTTGGTCAAGTTATACACATGCAAAGGGACATTGTTTGCACTTAAAATATTTTTTAACCCAGCTTAATTACATAATTTTTATTTAATGCAAGAAATAAATAAATAATTTTTATTTAATGAAAATTATATAAAATTATTCTTAGAGTAGGGATAAAGTTAGATAGTTAGTGACAAATGGAAGACGTACAGTTAGAGGACAAGTGAGAGACATGGAAGTGATTGCATAAAGTGACTAAAAAATAAGAAGAAAGTAAGAGAACATGGAGCTCTAAGATGAAGTGGAGAATGTGTGAATGCATGCTACTCATGAAACTCTATAAAAAGGAAGTCATTCAATAGAGACAAGGACAGATATGATTTTCAACAATCAATAGACAATATTTAAGCTAATCAACTTTATAGATATTCTGTTAATCAATTTCTTAAAGCATTTAGCTAAATTTTCTTTTCAAATCAAGCTTATAAGAACTTATCATAGGTTTTTATCCAGTGAATATTTTATTCATTGCAAACATATCTAGTATTCAATGCAAAACATTCTCTTTAATTTCCCAAGTGTTTTCACTTTGAATTTTATTGTTGCAATTATTTACTATATTCAATTCATATTCATTCTTTAGTTTCCAAAATGAATCCAAGTAAACTGTGGTAGGGGAGTTTAGGGATCCAATTGCCATTTGATCTAAGAGTTAAGTGCATTCCATTTTGACAATTTGTGCACCTTACACACATAGGACACCCAATTTGCAAAAATTTGTGATTAAACAATTTTCTTTGTTTATGTATTTTTTTTTTTTTTTACTTTGTTGTTATATATCTACTTTAAAAATTATAAATTTTAATATGATTTTATATTTGTAAGACACATGAATGTTTACAAGATACATGAATTTTAATTGATAATTTTTTTGTGCACGCTTTATATGTCAATAAATTGAAAAGCTTTTAAATAGCCTTTAAGTAATATTATTTAGTTTGAAAGGTAGAATTGTCAAGATATTGTTTTAAGTATAGTAACAATGATTACTTTTTAGTAAATAAAATGATGTTGCGTAAGTCACTTAAAGAAAACAACTAGGGTTTTTGGTGAATAAGATTATGTTATTAGCTACCCTTCAAAAGGCAAAATTTAGGCATAAATATGTCTTACAATGCTAAAATTACAAAATAGGACAATTTTTACCAAAAATGATAAAATTGTAAAAACCAACACCAAAATAAAGTCCTGATTAAAATAGGAAACCTGAAATAAATGGTGTCCAAAATGAAATTTCCTACTAAAAGTTATAACCAAAACAAAAATTGCAAAAAATAGAAAAAATACATTTTTCAAGGTCTAAATGATGGAATTTAGGCAAACGATGGAATAGGAGGATCATTAGGCCGTTTCCGATCGAACTATGGTCTTTCTCGATCAAGAATCCTAAGTGCTTCAGACTAGTAGAAATTATGAAATTGCAAACTTTATTTTCCCTTTTTTTATCGTCTGCCTCTCCAACTGCTCTAAATAATTTTTTGCCACCACTATCACATCAGTCTCCTCCACTTGGCTGAAACTTGTCATCTAGTTTGCTTTAGGCTTAGGATATAAAGGTACATCAGAAGGATGCTAAATTGACAAGTCAATACATTGAAAATATTAGAAATACCCATACTCTTGGGAAGATCAATGATATAGGCATTATCATTTATCTTCTTGCTAACATTATAAAGGCCATATTTTTTCGGCTGAAGCTTGCTGTAAGAGCCCATTGGAAATTTTTCATGACAAAGAAAAACCATGACCTAATCACCAATAGAAAAGACTTGTTTTCATTTGTATTATATGCAACCTGCTTATACTTCTTATTGGTCTCTTCTAACTTTTACTTCACCTCCTAATGCACCTCCACAATCTGTTGCACCGTGTGGGAAGCTGCAACACTCTTTTGTGTATCTTTAGAAAGTTGAATCAAGTCCAAAGCATGTTGTGGCACCTTAGTGTTAACAACAGAAAAAGGTGATCTGCCAATGGCACTATGAATAATGTTGTTGTAAGCAAACTTAGCCTGAGGTAAAACATTGCCCTACTATTTTGGCTTGTCTCTACAGATGCTACGAATAAGATTTCCCAAAGTTTGATTGACTACCTCCATCTAGCCATTTTGTTAAAGGATGAGTTGTGCCATTAAAAATCAAGGTTAAATAGAAAAACTTCCACAAATACGCCAAAAATACCATAAAATTTATTATCTTGATCTGACGTGATCGTTTGGGTATGCCATGCAAGTGAACAACTTCTTTGAGAAACAACCTAGCCACACTAACTATATAAGTAGTCTTCCTATAAGGAATGAAGTACACCATCTTGGAAAACCTGTCAACCAAAACAAGCACAAAATCTACTCCTTTCTATGTACGAGCCTAAGACAAAATCCATAAACAAATCCTCCCAAATATTTTCTGGAATAGGTAATGGCATGTATAAGCCAGTGTTTTTAGACTGCCCTTTGGCAGTTTGGCATACATAGTACCTCTGAACAAACTTTGTTACATCCTAAAGTAGTTAGGGCTAATAGAATCGTTCCTTAATGGCAACAACTATTTTATCCCTTCCAAAGTGTGCAACTAGTCCTCCCTATGTAAATCGTGAATTACTTTTTCTCACAGTGAGGTTTGAGCACGACAAAGTTAGTTACCATGCTTCAAATATCCTTAATGAATGTGAAAATCCTACACAGTTTGGCTTCGACCGCAAGTCTCCTAAATCTGCCTAAAATCCTCATCATTTGCATAATAGTCCTTCAACTCCTTAAAGCCAATTATCTTCTGCTATAGAGTAATTAGTGGGCTTACCTTTAACTAAGGGCATATGCAATAACATTTTGAACCACAGATTTATAGTGCAACCTAAAAGGAAATTTCTATAAAAATTGGCACCATCTAGAATAAATGTCTTTATTGATTTGCTTTTAGCTATTCAGATACTTCAAATCCACATGATCTGATTATAAGACAAACTCTCACCCAACCACTCAGTGTTCCCACATTTTCAATGCTCGAAGAATTGAATAAACTTATCATAAGTACTCCATTTCTGCCTAGCATTATCAAGTTTTTCATTGAAATAACACATAAGTAGACACTCTTGGGATAAGACTGTTTCTACGCCTACTCCATTTGCATCACAATCCACCTCAAACAACTTCTGAAAATCTGGTAGTGCCAAAACTGAAGTAATACATAAATTTTCTTTTAGGATGGCAAAATTGTTCTCTACTTCCTCACCCAAATTGAACTTCCCTTTTTTAATGCATTATGTAATTAGAGTTGCAATGGTGTTGAAGTTCTTAGTGAAATGCCTATAGGATGTAGCCAAACCATGGAAACTCTAAACCTCCAAAATTATTTTTGGGGTAGGCCACTCCTTGATTACCTTCACCTTAGCCTCATCCACCTATATCCCATTAGCACTAACAATGTACCTCAAGAATAGCAATTTGTTGGTTAGAAATCTATACTTCTTAAGGTTTATGTATAATTTATTTTCCTGTAATATCTCTCAAGTGCATTAAATGCTTACCTTAATCCCGATTATAAATTAAAATATCATCAAAATAAACAACAATAAACTTCCCAATGAAATGCTTTAATACCTTATTCATAAGCCTCATAAAGGTACTTGGGACATTGGAAAGACCAAACGGCATCACCAACCACTCATGTAAACCCTTATTAATCTTAAAGGTTGTCTTTTACTCATTTATAGGCCTAATCTGAATTTGGTGGTAGCCATTTTTCAAATCTAGTTTTGAGAACCACTTAGCCCTATGTAACCTAGGAATTGAAAACTTTTAGCCCACAGTGATCTTGTTAATGGCTTTGCTATCTATACACATCCTCTAACTCCTATCTTTTTTAGGGGTTTTCTAGGGGTTAGTAAAGCAGGCACAACACAAAGGCTCATACTTTCTTTGATAAGTCCCTTTCTCAATAATTCTTCCACCTTTTCCTTTAGGATCTCACTCTCCTTTGGGTTCATTCTGTAATGAGGTAAATTTGGTAGATTGGCCCTAGGTAGAAGGTATTTATAGCATTGAATGTCTCTCATAGATGGCAACCCATCAGGAATCTCATTTAGCATTAAGTCACATAACTATTCTAGCAAAGGTTTTACAACATCTAGACACTCCTCTATTTGCAATTCAGCCTCTCCATTATATACCTACTTAACAACTAAGGCATGAATTAGTTTAATCTCTTTTACCTTCAAATCAAAGTTCATGGTAAGATTGAGAAAATTCTTTATGGTAGTTCCATCTGTTATTTGTTTTAGAGGCAGCAAAGTGTACTTCACCTCATTTTGTATCAAGTTATAATGGTTGCTCCTCCCTGAATGTTAAGCATATACATCATACTACTAAGGCTTGCCAAATAGCAAATGACACACATCAATCTTTATCACATCACAATATATCTCATCTTTATACTTCGTAATGGAGAAAGGGATTTTACATCATTTTGTCACTTCTATATTGTCTGACCTAGATTTAATCCAACCCAGAGTGTAAGGATTGGGATGTTTTTATACATACACTCCTAGCTTCTTCGCTGTTTCTTAACTAATGATATTGTCCATACTGCCATTGTCAATTATCATAACAAACACCTTGCTTAAGATGGTACAACAAGTATAGAATAATTGATGACACTAGGACTCCCTTTCCTGCTTTAGAACAAACATCATTTTATCACACCACATAAGCTACCCTTTCAACTCATCATCTTCAAAATCATTGCCATCACCATCAAGTTCATAATTGTATTCATCTATTTCCTCTTCGTCACTGGTAGCAACATTCACATTTTGACGGTGAAGGCACTCATTAGATTGATGCTTAGGTTTATTACACCAAAAACACTTCCCAACCATGGGCTTGGCATATAGGTTCGCTAGCTTCTCTTTATTTTTAACTAAAGGCCTCTTTCATGTCACCTTATCCTCTTTATTTTCAATCATCAGCTTGAGGCGATTATTGTTGAATCGTTCATTATTTCTAACACCCTCTAAATCTAACTTTGGCTTTTCAAAATTTCTAATAGCTTGGTAGTTATCAAACCCCTTTTGCTCCTTTCTTATTGCATCAACTCGACCTTTATTACTAAGTTCTTATATTATGTCAAGGTCCATACGATTTGAACTCTAGTTTTATGCTAAATAGTAACTTCAATCCATCCGGATATCTAACAACTTGTTGCCCTTTGGATTCAAATAAATTATTCCTCTTAATAAGTCTCATGACTTTTAATGTATATTGATGGACAATTCTGTTTCCTTATTGACAATGTTGGTACTGTTGGAACAAAATTTGCTCATAATCTTGTGGCAGAAATTCTCTTATCGACAAGCTCTTCATTCAGTACCACGTATGAACTCTATCTTTACCCTTACGTAACCTCCTATTTTGAGTTCGCTTTTACCATACAAAGGCACCAATCTTTAGATGACATGCCACTACTCTAACTAGTTTCTCTGTAGGCATTTCCATGTAATCAAAAAATCTATCAAGTTTCACTATTTAGTCTAGGAAGTCTTTTATTCCCAAACTTTCATTAAAATTGGGAATATCAACCTTCAAAATAAAATTCCCACCTTTCTAATTGTGCATGCCATAATGATTTCCTATATACTCGTCCTTATTAGGTTTGCCATATCGATTTCTTGCATTCATGTCCCTATGGGGTCTAACATAATGATTCTCCACCGTCTCCTCTTCCTCTTCTATCTTCGAATCATCATCCTTAATATTTTGTTGTCGATGGTCAGGAACAAGTCTTGTGACAGGATTTTCGCAAGCCATCTTTACTCTGGACTTATGTCAATCTCTCGATTTTTGTCACATTAATTCCCATAAGGTCCAAATGATCAAAATGCTCCTTGAAATATTAGAATCATTGATCAACTTGTTGTTCCATAAGTGTTTCTAAATGTTACTCCAATTGTTGCAACGCCTTGTCCCCAAGGGTTAGGACTCTAGTCTCCTTAACACTGTCATGAAGACCACTGCCAATCACCAGAGGCTCTGGTACTATATGACACAGTGTAAGTCGTTCACAGAAAATAACTAGGATTTTGGTGAATAAGATTATGTTATTAGCTACCCTTTAAAAGGCGAAATTGAGGCTTAAATACACCTTACAATGTCAAAATTATGAAATGAGATGATTTTATTAAAAATGGTAAACACTATAAAAAAAAATATTGATTTAGAGACCACTTTTTGCTAATGCATGAATGTGGTCACTATTTAACTACCACATAGCGGCCACTTTGTTACCATTGAAAGTCTAATGAAGTGAAAATTAAATTAGGTACTATCTTTCGATTAATTAGTGACCACAAGATTAACCAAACATATAGCGACCATACATTGTAGTCTTTAAGTGGTTGCCAAATAGGAAAAAAAAAGGCAGGTGACTTAGTTATCACTTTGAGACCACAAACATGATAGCCAAATTAGCAACCATAAGATGTGGTCGCTATGTTCTTGGTGATATAACAACAATTTAGAGACCACAAATTATGCTCTCTAAATGGTTATCACTTTATGTAGTTGCTATTTGTAATAAAATTCATTATAAATAGTGACTAAATGGTATGTGGTTATTAAATGTAATGAATTTCATTATATTTAATGACCAAGTGATTTGTAGTCGCTATTTGTAATGAGTTTCATTTCATTTAGCAACTACATGCTTTGTGGTCGCTAAATGAAATGAAACTTATTATATTTTGCAAACATGCCATATTGTTGCTAAATATAATGAGTTTATTACATTTAGTGACCATATACCATGTGGTTGTTATTTATAATAATACTCATCACATTTAGGGAGTACATGGTATATGGTTGCTAAATGCAATGAAACTCATCATATTTAGCGACTGCATGCCCATGTGGTCGCTAATAAAATAATACATCATATAATATATATAAGTTACATAGGGAACACCTTATAAGTGGTCCCTAATTAGGATAAACAAAGGACCAGTATTCAATATTTCTTCCCACTCCATTTATCCTCCCCACACTAACCCAACCGAAATCGAAGCCACTCCATTCATCATCCCCATGCTAACCCTAGCTAAAATCAAACCTTCCCTAACTATAACCATCACTCAACCTTAATCATTGACCCCAACCATCCTGGCCCCTAACCTCACAACCTTTTCCTTTGTAGCCTTTAGCAACAACATCGACCCTAATTGCAATTATAAATGTAAAAAAAGGAGAGATGAGTAGTAATCTTCTCCATAAGTTTATGTCGTCACTATTTGTGAAACTCTTTGGAAAGAATCATAAAAAAGAACCTAAAATGATGTCTACAGTTGTTGTTCCTTATCAACAGCTAAGAGGCAATATGATTTCTTGCTCTTGAATGCTTATTCTTTGTGGATTTCTTTAGTTTCATTTATTTTAGGGACCAAAGGGAAAAAGGTTCTTTAATTATCTGCAATATGATGTTGTTTTTCCAAACCTTTTATGGGTTTTATTTTTTATTTATGTGGGGTTCTTCAATTTCTTGATATTTAAATGCTTATTCTTTATAGGTTTCTTTAGTTTCCTTTTTTTAGGGATTAAAGGAAAAAGGTTCTTCGATATATGTAATACAATGTTGTTTTTTCACGACCTTTTGTGGGTTTTGTTCTTGATTTATTTGGGGTTTGGTTCTATTCCTGCTGCAATTCCTTTGACATGTGTTACAGACAAGGTTTTGATTTTGAGTTTTCTTTTTGGTCACAGCATAGTCGAGTTTAATTAATCCTTAGTATTTTAGCCTTTGATATGTACTTTTGTGCATTATTTAGATGTCTCTATCATTTTCTTTCAGTTATTATGAAAGATTTGCAAGTGGGTTGGTTCTTATTATAAAGATTTCTTACTTTCTTTTCCATTCTTATATCAAATATTGATTACCAAAGAGTGAACTTTGATTAATAATCAAGGACTTTGTGTGTAATCCTTCTTGTGCATTCTAAATCAATCTTTTGTCAAGAATTATCATCCTTAAATGTCCTTTTGATCCATGTTATTTTTCTTCTTTCAAGATAAGTGAAGCAAAGGAACTTTATAGTGGATAAAAAGAATAAAAGAGTGCTTCAAGATATTGGTTATCTGGTGAATGATGGCACTCTGAAAGGGAAGGAATATTAAAAAATTTAAACAATATTAAAAAATTTAAACAATGTAATTAATTAACAAAAAAAAGTGAGAATTTTCCTTTAATTCTTTTTCTTATTTTTTTCCTTTTCTTTTTTGGTGATGTGTGTATGTGTGTATCTGAATGTTGGTGTGCTTGTTTTACAGAATCAGTGTAGATCTATGATCGATTTTTGGCAATTCTGTTTTCATTTATCTAATGTAGCTGTTGGTTTTTTTCATTTTGATTCTTAGTGTTGTTTTTTTTTTTTATCAAATTTTATGCTTTCTTTTATCTTATATCTTTTTATCTTTCTGTTGTGTTCCACTAAGAAGAAACAAAGAATTCTCTATTCTATTTTCCTAAATTTTCTTTTACAAATCTTGATTTTTTTTAAGTTTATGATTTAGGTTTTGTTTGGTATTTATGCTTATAGCCTGTTGGTGAATTGAATCCTAATTAGATTAAAAAAAAATTCAAGTATAAATATTGGATATATACTTTTATGGTGTTTACCAGTATAACTAGGCCAATTTTTATAAGTTCACTTGTAATTTTTTTCTAGAAAATCTTATTGGATATATAGCTTGGGACAGTTTAATGATTAAAATAATTTAGGACTAGAAGGGCACGTGATACTATTTGAGGCAATACAATATGTTGATAAGGTTTGTCCCACTAGAAATTTTGTCCAAGTTTATCCAAATTGTTTGAACATTACTAAGAACTCTATTTCACCAAATAGAAACATTTGGTCACCTTTTCATTTGAATTATCTCGATGGCCATTGGATTTGATGTGCATGTGCTTTATTTGTTTAAATTAGGTTCCTCACTCTTTGGTTATTCCAATTTTGTGTGTTTATCGATAAATTTAATGTTAAATTAATCTTCAGTGTAAATGCAACCATATAGTATTTACTTATCTAATTACTGGTATTTCTATTACAAGTGTTATATTATCTTATTAGTGTAGAACCATTTACGACTCTCTCAATTCAACTGCAAGGTTGAAAATTTGATCATGTAGATAGGATGTTTTCAGATGTTGCTGCTACTTGGAATAGATTTAGGACATAAGTGATGTGAAGTAATTGGTATGTCTTATAATTATCACAATAGCACTGTTTTTTATTTGAATGATGATAGATTTCGATGGTTGAATTTGATTAATTGATATCTAATTACAATTCTTAAGTGTATTCCATACTGCCAAGTACTATGGTTTAAGTTGTCCTATGGCGTATATCAGGCATAAATTCACAAGGAGTTTATTTGATTGATAAATGAATTTTATTAAAAGTCTATTCATTCATAAATGAATTCCATGTTTAATTTAAATGAATTATACGATTTGGTGTTTCATAAACTAGGATTTTTAAGTCATAATAACTTTGTTTCAATAGTATAGTTTTAAAAGGATTGGCATTACTAGCACAAATTGAGCTTTCACTCTTGTGCCAAGTGCATTTCTTTGTAATGGGAATCTTTTGTGCTAACATGTTAGTGTTCAACATGCATTTTATGTCACTGGAACTTTGTTTAGCAATATAATTATGTGATAACAATATAATTATGAGAGATCTGACATTATTAGCACAAATTCAAAACTCATTTGATTAGAATAAGTTGGTCAAACCTAAGTCAAAACTCACTTTTGATATTGACAATGTAGATTGATATGTTCTAACGTCATTTTTAAATGTTGATTTTATAGTTTTTAAGATAGGTATGCATTGGAAGTTGAATGAAAGCTGAAGTCTCAAATTTTATGAAAGACATCTTAATTGGTGGCCAAGAACTTACAATTCATGACTGCGACATTGCAAGAAGAATGAATGACTTTGGTCTAGATGAATTCGCAAAAGAAATTATTGTCGCGACCTAAGCAAGAAAACAATGAAAACCAAACAATCGAATTCGTGGTACACTTCGTGTTAGGAATCACAATCGTGAATTTTAGAGTTGCTTGGAGGGAACCGAGTCCACAACCAAAGCTTGTAAAGTGTCCAAGATAACTGTTGATATATCAAAATTCGTGAGGCTGAGATAGCCTTTGAGACCGCAACTTGCTGAAGGAATTTATCATTATCAAACAGATGGATTCGCGGTGCCAATTATGTTAAAAAAGAAATTAAATCACTACCACAACTTTTGATTGGTTGGAAAAACACAATGACTATTTTTCTTGGAAGACCAATGATAACATGCCATATAAACTAGCCGTTAGTTACAAACGGGATTCTCTACTGTGATGTTAACTTTTTCAGCATAAGAAGTAAAATTGCGACTGTGATTTTATCAATCACAACCACGAATGGTGTCTGACAGGCATTTAATGTAAGATCTGTCTGGCTGCCTTAAAGATTTAGACATAATTTATTTATAACATCTCTTTGGTGGTTATGGCTTATAATACTCCACCAAACAAACATAAATGTAAGAGAATTGCATTGAATATTACCAGACTCTTGCAATTTTATTTCTCAATTTTAATTCTTTGCATGTGAGTTGATATTGTTGGGTGTGAGTATTAAACACTATTGTTATTGAGTTTGAGAGTTAGCTAGTTGAAAAAACTCTTGTAATAGTTTAAGTGTGAGGTTTTAGGAAAACACTAGAGGGGTTTTTTGTGTGAGTCTTAAAACATAAGTTGTGAGGTTGCGTGTGAGCCATAAAACACAAAATGTATAAGTTTGGTGTGAGTTTGGAAACACCATTTAGTATTAGTAGAACACCTAATTGTGAGGAAGTAGGGAGTGGATATAAGGTTCATTAACACTCAAACCACTGTAAAATATTATGTGTTCATTTCTTCTCTTGCTTCTTCTATTTTCATATTCTTCACCTTCCCTCCAAATTTTTTAAATTCCTCACCAATTCAACTCCTTTCTTGGTGCTCAAGGCCAAACCATTTCATGAATGTGCCAAGTGTGTTTGTTTCTAATGCTAATCTGTTAACTTGTTTGGTGCATAGCACCTAGATTTGAAACATCAAAATATGTCATCATAATTAGATAAGTATTGTATACTAAAACAAACGCTAATCTCATTGCATAGTGATGGAATAAATTAGACATGCTTTCGAATCTGTCGGCCTTTCTTATGGTGCACATTCTAATTAAGTTTTTAATAGCCTGATCTTGCTAACTTTCTAAATGTTTAATTGATTAACAAGTTAGATCAAATTTATTTAAAATCCCACAGGAATGGTGTCAAATACAAGAGGTTATGCAATCCGGTCTAGTTTTTGGTTTTGGCAAGTTCAACTCTAAATGCTTGTCTATCCGAGTGTTTTCTTTATATTCTCAATGGTTGTGCCTCTAATGTGTGATCTGAGGACAGACAACTTTATGGTGCTGCTTTAAGTTGTGATGGATGTGATATTTATATTTCTATACTTTGTTTCTACTTAAATGAATTTGTGTGCTATGTGCTTTGATTCTTGTCTCATCCGATATGGTAATATTACAAGAGATACTGTAGATGGAATTCATCTTCATAAAACAAATAGAACTGGTAACAAAAATGAGTATTGGATGCAACACTGTAAGTATTCTGGGTTTTCTATGGTATATCTGATAGTTAGTAGTTTGGATAATGATCTTGTGATCTTTGGTCAGTTGGTAATTTATTATCTTAATTATGAATTGGACCGTTTCTCTTCTTTTGACCCTAGATATTTATGTCAATTTGACCCTATGGATGCCTTTGTATGATTTGATAGACTGACTTATTCACCAAACCATCAATGTATTACGTTTGTGGTTTTCTATTCTAGATGATATCATATAAGCATTGTCATTTTCGAAGCTTTTGTATATATTGTGTTTCATGGCATAGGATTTTCTTAAAATCTAAGTCGATATACTTGTTAGCATTGTTGAGGTTTGATTTTCTTAAAATCTAAGTTGATATACTTGTTAGCATTGTTGAGGTTTACTGTCTTCTCATCCTAGGCATGATGCGAAAGCGACTCATTTTTACGGAGTTAGATCTACAAAATGAAAGTAGCTAAAAGAAAAATTACTTCCATAGACAACATTGAAATTTTTTGCGACACAAAAATGTCAAGAACAAATGTATGTAGAAATTTTGGGGGATATGATTCAGTTTCTTAAGGTATGTTTTCATCTCTCTTGTTGTGTGGCACTGCAACTTCTTCCTTTTCTTATTTTCTTCTGATGACACGCTGCTTTACTAACCTGAGAAACTATTCACACCTAACATGTTAGCACAAAGCTTGTACATGCCAGGCCCAAATTTAAGTAATGAAGAAAGACCTTGGAGAAGAGTAGTGAAAGGAGAATGGAATGTTGTTACCTGTTGTGTAAGTGGAAGTGGGACCTGTTTTTGTGTGTTTAAGTAAGAATAATTAAACAAATTTGTCACTTTCACACGTGGAACTGGGAAGTAAAACATTAGATACTTGATATTTTGTCATTTACGAAATCACAATTAATAACCCGTAAGTTAGGGGTTAACTCCAATTTTACTGCAAAATTTTAGATTCACTCGTTCAAATTCTATGTAGATAGATAGTGAACATCTAGTCACTCCCATTTAAGTAACGAGGCAAGACTTATGGCGTAGAGATAGGGAAACAACAAATGTAAACTACAAATTTTTAATGTTGTGTGCACAGGTTCTTCAGGAAAAGGACATTCATATATGGGATGGCAATGCATCCAGAGATTACCTTGATGGGTGAGTACTGAGTATCAATATCTATTTTCATAGAATTAAGTGTTGTGCAAGTCCCATGGTACTTAAAGATATTTGTATTTGCGATTCCAGTGTTGGATTGAAGGACCAGGAGGAGGGTGACTTGGGACCTGTTTATGGATTCTAGTGGAGATACTTTGGTTCTAAGTACATAAATGTTCCTTTATTAAGTTTAGCTAGTGGGATATATTCATGAAGTGTTCATTTCTTTTTTCTACATGACTTGCACTTTCGAGGTATACTAACATGCATGCTGACTAGATGGGCCAAGGATTTGATCAGTTGATAGATGTAATTAACAGGATTAAGAATAAAAGTGGATGATATTATACTTTCAGCTTAGAATCCTTTAAATCTCAAATTGATGGCACTTCCTCCTTTTCCACATGTTTGCTCAAGTTAGTAGTAAACCTATGTTTCTATCATGGTTTCTTATGCTGTTGATTAATCTGTATATCTTATTTTGCAGTTATATCGGATTTCTAAATTGGAAGCCTGAAGCCCTTGAATGCCAGACCATGCTGGTTTTGATTCTGTTGTTTATTTGCGCATTTACGTGATAGGGTATGCTTCACTTTCATTTTCATTTCTTCTGTTTTTGCTCTTGTTTATTTTCTTTTACCTGTTATTTATTTGCCTTTGACTAAACTTCCCTTGTTGCAGCTTTTCTACCTTTCTGATTGTTTATTAACTCTTCAAATATTCAAAGATTGTGATCATGATGTCATCCCAAGAGTAAGATGTCTACTTTGGATGTTTGTTTCTAGATGATGCATGTTACATGTAAAGGTAGGTAATTTAGTATCATAATTGGGTTCTTGTTTAAGTTAATAGCCTTCCATTCTATGATATTTTTGGCTTGTATTTGTTTTATAGAAAAAGGGCATGATTTTTTACTTTATTTTATTTTATTTTTTTGGGTGGGGGGGCAGGGGGGAATCCAAAATTGTCTTAGGGCCTGTTTGGATGAGGGGTTTGGATTGGTTTGGAAAATTATTTGGTGTTTGGTTGGAAGTGTTTGGGGTGGTTTGGATTGGTTTGAGGGGTTTTGGCAAACCAACCCAAACCCACCCAAACCAACAAATCTATCCAAATTAAAACACCCCAAATTGGGGTGTTTCAA
>CATIWR010047147.1:0-21924 GCA_949677035.1 Omphalea diandra | reverse complement strand
TCTTCAATTTTCTTTATGAAATTGTAAGTGTTAGGTGTGAGCATTAAACACCAAGTTGTAAGGTTGTAGTGTTAGCCTGTAAAAACACTTCAAGAAAGGTTTAAGTGTGAGCCTAGTGAAACACTTGAGTGAGGTTGTGTTAGCCTAAAAACACATTATTGTAAGGTTGTGTGTGGACCATCAAAATACAAGTTGTACAAGTTGGGTGTGAGCTTGAAAACACCTTGAGATAATGAAATACCTAATTGGTAAATTGGTGAGTGGACATAGAGTCGATTATACCCGAACCACTATAAATCATTGTCTCCATTCTACTCATTCTTCTTCCCTTCTTCTTTGTCTTTGAAATTTTTATACACCAATTCAACCCCTCTTCTTGGTGCCAAGGGACAACAAGTGGTATTAGAGCAAGGTTTTCACAAATCAAACCTTCATTGGGTGAAACGAGATCATGGCACAAGAAGCAATCTACTCATACCTAAGATCATATTTTGGTGAAACCGACTATACTTATTGGAAGTATAGGATGGAGATCTATCTTGACATAGATGTGGTGGACCTTTGGGACGTTGTAATCAAGGAATGGAAGCCTCCTACCAGAGTTGTGGATGGCAATGAATAATTAATCCTAAGGGATGAATGGGTTGAAGCTCACCGAAAGTCAAATGGTAAGAACAAGAGGGCAATAGCCATTCTCCTAAGCTCACTCTCTAAAGAAGAGATTGAGAGAGTGCAACATTGTCAAATCACACATGCCATATGGAAGACTCAAGAGAATTATCATGAAGGCACAACTCTAGTAAAGTCAAGCCGTTTGGAGATGTATGTCACCGAATGGGAACTCTTCATGATGAAGGACAATGAGAATATCACGAAAATGACCAACCGGCTCTTGTCCATTGTCACCAATATGAAAAGTTTGGAAGAATACTCACAAATTATGAGGTAAACACCAAAATCCTCAAAACTCTTCCACTTGACAAATTTGGGGCTAGGGTGTGTAGTATTCAAGAGTCCAATCCAAAGATCGGAAAGGTCCCAACCGATGTGCTCATTGGTAAGCTCTTAACTTATAAGTTGGCTATTCAAAAAGATGAGCAAATGAAGAAGCTAAAGGGGCCAAAATGAAAAACCAGAAAAGAGAACTATGGGTCTCCATGCTTTAACGAGTGAAAAAGAAGTAGATCTTTCCTCAAGTATAGAGGATAGTGATAAAGAAAGAGAAGAGCTAGCCATGCTCTCAAGGAGAACCAAAGAGTTGATAAGGAGAAGAAAAAAAAGAAGAGTCTTTAAGAAAATTGCCCAAAGTCCAAAAGAAAGAATAAATGATGTCCCATACTATGAATGTGGCAAACAAGGGCACATGAAATGTGAATGTTCGAAGATAAAGAAGAAGAAGAAATGGGACAAAGTAAAAAAGAAAAACTTCTTCGCCACTTGGGATGATGACTCAAGTAAAGATGAGGAAGAAGAAGAGGAGGCCAACATATGCTTCATGGCACTAGGGGATTCTTCACAAGAGGTAAGTACATCTTCCCACTCTAATTTTGATTATGAGGTAGATGATATAGATTAAGAGCTTTTTAAAAGCTCTAACTATGAGGTGTGACAAGCATAAGTCACAAGTTAAGACCTATAGGAAGAAGTGTTCCAAACTAAAAGTTGAGTACAGGTCTTTAAATGAGCTTGTAAATGAATTGAGGACTTCTAATGTAGAACTCAAGAATCTGTTGAAAAATTATCTACATCATCTTCTTCCTTAACCTCACTTAGAAAGGAGAATGACACTCTTAAAGGAGAATTCATTGAGCTTAGAAGCTTAATCTCCAAATTCCATAAAGGAAAAGAGGTTTTAGACACTCTTATTGTGTCACAAAGACCATTTTTAATTAGGCATTGTCCAGGTTTTAATGGAGCTTCATCATCTTCTACAACTACATTTGTTAGAGCTTCACAACCTCAAACCTTAAGCATTGAAGTGATTGGGAAGAAAAGTGCTCCTAGCACTAAGCCTCCAAAACCTAAAGGCAAAGGGAAGGTTCCCCAAGGCTCTAGAGTTAAGACTCAAAGAGCCAATCATGCTTATATGAATGACAAAAGGCATAATCATCCTCATAGAAAATCCTCTACCCCTACTCATCATATGTGTCCATGCATGCATTCATATGACCATAGTATGAGAAGGCTTCCTACTCATACTAAATTCATGCATAAGAGAAAGACTAACAAGTCTAATCTCCAATGCCACTATTGCATAAAATATGGGCATGTCAACATACATTACTTTATTAGGAAGGCTCACCTCAAGTTAGAGGACCTTTCAATCACTAACCCCCTAGGACCCAAGTATGCTTGGGTACCAAAGAAAAGGTGATTGACTCTTATTTTGTAAGGAAATGTGACTACCACCAAAGAAAGTAGTTGGCATGTGGATAGTGGTTGCTCAAAGCATATGATCGAAAATAAAAGACTATTCACATCACTTAAAGAGAAAGAAGGTGAAGATGTCACATTTGGTAACAATGCCAAGGATAAGGTAATTGGCATTGGTACCATAGGTAAGGATGGTTGTTCATTAATTGATAATGTCTTATTAGTTAGTGGCTTACAACATAATTTGTTGAGTGTAAGTGAATTGTGTGACAAAGGTAATAAGGTCACCTTTGATCATAGGGAATGCCGTGTCACCACTTTAATGGATGATGAGGTTATTTATAAGGGTGAAAGGAAAGGCAATACCTACTCAATTGACTTAGACAATTTGGTTAACCAATCTTTTAAGTGTCTTATGTCTTTAAGCAATGAAGCTTCGTTATGACATAGAAGGCTTGGGCATGCAAGAATGGATCTTCTTCAAAGCCTATCTAAAAGGAAGTTAGTGGCAGGGCTTCCCAAGCTAAAATTCACTAAAGACAAGACATGTGGCCCATGCTAAATGAGGAAGCAACATCAAGCCTCCCACAAAGCAAAAAATATTGTAAGTACATCTAGACCACTTCAACTTATTCATATAGACTTGATAGAACCTACTAGGAGTACTAGCCCAAGTGGAAAGCATTATGCACTAATCCTTATAGATGACTACTCTAGGTTTACATGGTTATCCTTTCTAGCTCATAAGAATGACTTTTTTAATGCTTTCAAAAGTTTTGCAAAAAAAGTTCAAAATGAAAAAGGTTACTTCATCTCTTCTATTAGAAGTGACCATGGAAAAGAATTTCAAAATGAATCATTTGAAAATTATTGTTTGGAGAATGAAGTTTTTCATAATTTTTCAACTCCTAGAACACCATAACAAAATGGTGTTATAGAGAGGAAAAATAGAACTTTGGTACAAATGGCTAAGATAATGCTCAATGAGTATTCCTTACCAAATTACTTTTGGGCCGAAGCCATCAATACCTCATGTTATATTACAAATAGAGTTTTTAAAAGACCCATTCTCAATAAAACCTCTTATGAGCTTTGGAATGGTAGAAAACCTAAAATTTCATACCTAAGAGTATTTGGATGTAAGTGCTACTTTTTGAACACTAAGGATAATCTTGGAAAATTTGATTCCAAAATTAATGAATGAATCTTCTTAGGCTATTCCACCTCAAGCAAGGCTTATAAAGTCTTCAATAAAAGTTCTATGGTGTGAAGTGTCTATGAATGTCATTTTTGATGAATCTAGTAAACTTGATCTTCGAAAAGGTACTTTTGTTGATGATCTTGTAGGTGAACTAGAAAAGCTGGAATTGAAAGATACTACAAGAAGAGATGATACAGAAGAAGGTGAATCATCAAGAATGGATGAGGAACCACAACTTCAATAAGAGGATGAACCAAGGTAAGAGCGACCCGAAGATTGGAGATTCTCCATGTATCACCCTAAGGACTTGATCATTAGTGATACATCAAAGGGTCTAAGTACTAGATCTCAATTACGTCATTTAGATAATAATCTTTCATTTGTTTCTCAATTAGAGCCAAAATCAATTGATAAGGCCATTGACAATGAAAGTTGGGTACTTCTATGCAAGAAGAACTCAACCAATTTGAGAGAAACAAAGTATGGAAACTTGTCCCTAGGCCTAAAATCACCCAATTATAGGTAGTAAGTGGGTATTTAGGAACAAGTTAGATGAGCAAGGTGTCATCACTAGAAACAAGGCTAGATTGGTTGTTAAAGGATACAACCAAGGGGAAGGCATAGACTACGATGAAACCTTTGCCCCCATAGCAAGATTAGAGGCCATTAAGATTCTCTTAGCATTTGCATGTCATATGAACTTTAAACTTTTCCAAATGGATGTTAAGAGTGCATTTTTAAATGGCATTATTGAGGAGAAAGTTTATGTTGAACAACCTCTTGGTTTTGAATCACATTATTTTCCAAACCATGTTTTCAAATTAAACAAAGTCTTATATGGTTTAAAACAAGCTCCAAGAGTTTGGTATGAAAGGCTAAGTTTATTTCTCTTGCAAAATGATTTTAAGAAAGGGAATGTTGATACTACACTATTTGTTAAAAAGCACAAACATGACACTTTAATTGTCCAAATCTATGTTGATGATATTATCTTTGGTGCTACTAATGAATCTCTTTGTGAGGAGTTTGCAAGTGTATGACTAGGGAATTTGAAATGAGCATGATGAGAGAGCTTAAATTCTTTCTTGGTCTACGAATCAAACAACTTAAAGAAGGGATCTTCATTAACCAAACCAAATACACAAAGGAAATTATAAAGAAATTTGGATGGAAGAATGCAAAGTAGCAAAAACTCCAATGAGTAGTACCATCAAGCTAGACAAGGATGAATCGGGTACAATAGTAGATGAAAAGAGATATCGAGGTATGATCGGATCTCTACTCTATCTGGCTGCTTCTAGGCCAGATATAATGTTTAGTGTTTGTATGTGTGCTAGGTTTCAATCTTCACTTAGAGAATCTCATTTGAATACTGTGAAGAGAATTTTCAAATATTTACATGGCACTATTTACTTACAACTATGTTATCCTAGGAACACGACTTTTAGCCTAGTTGGATATTTGGATGCAGATTATGTGGGAAGCTTATTACATAGAAAGAGCACTTCTGGGACTTACCAATTCATAGGTGAATGCTTAGTTTCATGGTTTAGTAAAAAACAAGTATCTGTTGCCTTGTCTACCGCGAAAGCCGAATATGTGGCGGCGAGTTATTGTTGCACCCAAGTTCTTTGGATGAAACAACAATTAAAGGACTTTGGCAAAATAATTGATCACATTCTTATCAAATGTGATGATTCTAGTGCTATCAATCTTTCAAAGAATCACATCCAACACTCAAGATTAGGCATTACTTCCTTAGAGATCATGTGCAAAAAGGTAATGTTGTGTTAGAATTTATTGACACTAATCATCAACTTGTAGATATTTTCACTAAATCTCTAAATTAAGAAAGAATGAACTTCATTAAAAGAGAATTGGGAATGCTTGATGGAATCTCCCTCAAGTGAAAATTCATGTTTGATCTTGTGTGATATGTGTGTGTGATATGTTTGGTTGATGATTGTTATGGAAGGTTTTATTATTTATTTCTAGGGGATCACATGTTTTTCAAAAATTTTCTTTCTTATCCTTGTTGACTCATAATTCGCGGTTGCTATTCCTTCTTTATGGTCGTGAATCACAAGTCAACTTCTACCGGCTGTCAAATGTCAATTCGCAATCACAAAATTTCTCTCCACCACAAATTTCGATCATTAATTTCAAAATTCTGATCGTTATAACGCATATTCTAAAGGAAAATTTGTCCGTTACTCACATTATTTGAAATTCGCGATCGCGACTTCCATTTTTGCGGGCACGAATTTGAGTAACTGTCTCACATTTATGTGATTTGATGGCCAACCATTTTCAACCCTTCATTTAATCAATTTTTAGCCGTTTGTTACCATTTACACACCTCTTGAAGCTTATAAATATCTCATTCAACAGTGATTTTCTCACATCTACTTCAAACCACTTCTACTTCTCAAATCACTCTCAACTTTCTCCCAAACAATCTTCATCTATTTCCATGGCTCCAAAGAAATTCTCTAAGGAAGACAAGGGCAAAGCAGTAGCTCAACCCTCTGTTCCTCCTGCCCTCCACCTCATGAAGGGCATAACCAAGAAAGAGAAAGAAAGATACAAGGTAAACTCTTCCAAGGTGATTGTCCTCAATAAGATTCCCTTCACATTCATGCTTGAAACCTTGGGTCTCAATGATGAAATTCACACTTTTCTGTCCAACCTTGGGTGGAATGAATTCATCTTTATAGATGAACTTGAGTATGAGGAGGTGGTGCGAGAATTCATGTGCACCATGCAACTCAGCTGCAAAGCCGAATCAAGGGCGGGCCAATATGGGTTAATATTCTGGGGCTTTGGCGATCCTTATTTCATAACCTTTGACCAATAATCATCCCTTTTCAATTTTCAAGTCAGAGAATACATACCCTTCATCATCTGTGAACTTGATGTAATCTACTCAGAATTTTGGTCGGAGATATCCATTGAGACGAAATCCGACCCCCATTCTTCCCTCTCCAAACATATAAAAATCTTACCTTTATGGATCCTTCATCGGATCATCACTTTCTCCATCAATGCGAGGGGTGATGAGAATGAGAAGGTTTCACAAAAAGACTTGGCATTTTTATTTTGCCTTGTAAAAAACAAACCAATACAAACTAGCCGCTACCTTGTGGATCAATAAATCCACATGAGCACAAAGCCAAAGAGCCAGTTTTTACTCCCTTCTCATGTCACAGCCATCTATCGATTCGTTGGAGCTCTTAATGAGGACAATGAGCAATTCCTCACCAAGAAGCTCATTCCCTCACAAAACTTCCTAGACCTAACATACTTAATCAATGCCAAGGCCATCCATCCTGTCACTTAAACCTATACCTTAGCTCGATAGGGGCAAAGAAATTGGAGTCCTCTCAAGTTTCGAAACAAAAGGGGCTCCAAATAGACGAAGGAACAACTCAAGTCCCTCCTCCTCCTCCTCAACCAAAAGCAAAGACAAAGTTGTCTCTTGCCACCTTAGATCGCAAATTAGACAAAATGATGAGGATGATGAAGCGAAGGCTCCTCTTCCTTTCACATCTTCACAGTGATATGGTGGATCTCCAAGAGAAACTTGGCGTCCCTCCTTGTCATCTTTCGGACTTTATGGAATTCGAAGATACAAATGATGAAGATGACAATGGAGACAGAGTTGAAGATGGAGATGAAGCCTAGGGAACAACACCTGCACAAATTGAAGACACTTCTAGTGATGATGAGTCTTCTACTTTCTAGTTTAGGGATCTCTTTGTATTTTCTTTTTTATGTTTAAAAGTTTATGATCCCATAGTTATAAAAAAAAAAATAAAAGTTGTTTCTTTGCTATATTGTGATCTTAAGTGATTATTATCAATTGCTTTTTTATATTTACTTTTGCTTCTTATTACTTATGCATTAATTTACTTTCTTCCTTAGACACCCTTTTTTGATCTTGCCAAAGGGGGAGAGATTGTATGAACCAAGCTTAAGGAGGAAAAACATCTAAGTCTAAAAATTATAGCCTAAGTTAAGGGGGAGCATCATACTTATTGGTTCATAGATTCACTATGTTTGAATGAATGATATACTTATCAAATTTTTGTCTTAAGTTTTCATTGAATCATTATTTACACTCCAACTTCACTTTCTCTGCATTATTATTACTAAGGGTCAATCTAAGTTGTCAAAATAAAAAAGGAGGAGATTGTTGGACTAGGGTAGTTAACCCAAGTCTTGGCCCTCTTTTGATCTTGACAAAGGAGATTGATCATGTCTAATATCTCAATTTAGTTTTATTTTGTAGCCTTTAGTTTTTTTTTTTATCTAAGTTGGAAGTTAGATGAAGCTCAAAAATCTTCAAGTATGAAAAATGACTTCTAAATCGTGATCGTTACTTTGTATTTGTGACCGCGATATCTGAAGAAGCATTACTAGAAAGCAGACAGGCAAAATCGCGGAGCTATTCTTGACCGTGATTCATCCAAATGAAATAGTCCAAAATTGACAAACGAAATCGAGGTGTGTGTCACGCCTTAGTCGTGAACGCGAATTTCAAAGTGACTCAGGAGGGAAGCAAGTTCACAGTCACAGCATGACACGTGTTCCAGCAGACCGTTGGAAGTCAAAATTCGCGAAGACAACTTGTTGGTAGCCACCGCAAATTTTTAAGAAGAAGATAACCATTTTTGGCAAACGAATTCGTGTCCTTTGTCGCATCCTGTATAAGAAAACTCGCAACCGCGACTTCTGAAAGTAGTAAAAGGACAACGACTATATTTTTCTATTGAACTAATCAGAAACTGCCATGTGGACTAGTCGTTAGACACAAATAGGATTTTCCTTTAGAAATTTGCATTTTGCGACCGCTAATGAGTAGTAGCAACCATGGATTGAGACTGTCAAACATTTAATGCATAATCTGTCAAGCATGTCTCAAAGATTTGGTGAGCTATGTTCTGCAACGTCTCTTTAGTGAAGTTTGGGTATAAATGCTCCACCAAACAACCATGAATAAGGTTGCTAAGAAATTTATTACAAGTCATTAAAGCTCTCAATCTTTGATACTCATTTTCTTCAATTTTCTTTATGAAATTGTAAGTGTTAGGTGTGAGCATTAAAAACCAAGTTGTAAGGTTGTAGTGTTAGCCTGTAAAAACACTTCAAGAAAGGTTTAAATGTGAGTCTAGTGAAACCCTTGAGTGAGGTTGTGTGTTAGCCTAAAAACACATTGTTGTAAGGTTGTGTGTGAGCCATCGAAACACAAATTGTACAAGTTGGGTGTTAGCTCAAAAACACCTTGAGATAGTGAAATACCCTATTGGTAAATTGGAGAGTGGACGTAGAGTCGATTATATCCGAACCACTATAAATCGTTGTCTCCATTCTACTCATTCTTCTTCCTTTCTTCTTTGTCTTTGAAATTTTTATACACCAATTCAACCCCCCCATTATTGGTACCAAGGGACAACAGTCATGCTGAAACTTTTTTTCTACATTGAGGACAATGTGTATTTAGTGTAAGTGAGAGTTTGTATTGTTTGATAATTTAGTTGTTATTTTATTCGTATAAAAAAACCAAAATTGATGCTTTGTTTGCTTTATTTCTTTGATTGGCCCACTTGACTCATGATCATTGGCTCCTGATACATCATTTAGGCCACATGACTTATTTTGATTAGCCATAAATGTAGACCTTAAATAATTTAATTCATTATAATTAATTTTATTTGAATCTAATTAAATTAAAACAGATCAAATAATTTGATTGGCCAATAATAATAATAATTTAATTTAAATTCAAATAATTAATTAAATCCAATTATATTTTTAATAGACTAAAATATATATTTTTATTGATCTAAAATTTTTATGTCTATAGATGCTCTCTCAAGACTTATTCACACATAATTTATTAAAGTGAATATGTCTCAAAAAAAATTTTAGTATAGTTTTTTTTTAAATTCATGTAATTTTGTAACATGAATTTTGGATTTAAATTCAAACCTAGTAGGACCATATTCACATTTTGTTAATTGAGCCTAAATATGCCCAACTAATAAAATTAAAAAGCCCATATAACTTGATGTCCAATTATTGTTGAATAAATATTCTTATTCCAATATGATTTGGGAATTCTTGTATATGAACCTTTGCGATGTTTTTTAATTGCACGCCGTCCAATTTCTTTTCTCGTTGAAGGACCACTGCTCATCTTATGTTGTGTAGTTTTTTTTAAACGCAAGAAAATCATGAAATTCTTCTTTTCCATTATTTTTCTTTTCTGTGCAAGCGATATGAAGTTGACCATGTGATCTCTTTTTAACATTTGGCTACTGGTACAAGGCAAAGCTTTAGCCACGTGACTCCATTTCTTTGCTCATGATTTCAATGTGCACTTTGTGAGCCATCCGATCACGTCCTTCTTCTTTAATTTTTTTTAAATGGTGTAGGAAACTTGTCTTATGCTCTGGAACCACAATTCTTCTCCTTGTAGTGTGATCCATTTTTGTACCTTTGACAATATATGTATATGTATTGTGTAGACAGTTCACATTCATGCAAGCTCTTTTTTTTTTTTTTTTTAAATTCATCCGTGTTGTGATCTTAACTTTACGATTCCATTGTACTACACAAACTTGAATCACAAACTCTTTTTTTTAATATCTATCCCTCTTTTTTTCTTTTTTAGGTTGATTTTCATTTGACACTACTATTCTGATTCGACTTCTTTATGATATTTACACCTTAAGCTTTTAAGTTGCCAAATCGACTTGATTTCTTTGACAATCGATTTGTGATCTTCCATTTGGTGCTTTTTTTTTTTTATTATGACTCCCTAATCATTTTAGTTGCCAAATCGGCTTGAACTTTTTGACTTTCATTGGCTAGGTTGACTTGTGATTTTCTTATTTGACTTATTGATTGTGTCTCCTTAACAATTGTGAATAATCAAGTCAACTTTTGAATTCCTTAACTAATCAAGAAATCAAGTTGATTTGTGAACTCCTTGATTTTGTTAACTAAGTTGACGTCTGATTTCTTTGACTATTTTGAGATTTCATTTTTTCCTTTTATATAAAGATAGTTGCTTCAGAATTTTTGCTTTTGATTTTGCTTTGAATTTCTATGTCGTCTCTCTTTAAAGATTGTTTTGAATTTTTCCTTACTTCCACTTGAAGATGGCTTCTTCTAAATCCATCTTACTTTTACGTGGAAAACTCATTGGATTTTCTACTTTATTTATTTAGAATTTTTGGCTATCCATATTTATTTGACTAGTCAAATGTACTTTGTAACTTGTAGCTTCGGCATTTTTCAATTTCTTGACTAATTGGCAAGCATATTTACAGATTCTTCAAATTTTGCAAGGATGGTTTGTATCGAGGACTTTTTGGACACCCATCAACTACTTGGTATAAGAATCTTAGCGATAATGAGAATGGAAAGAGTTCATGCACTATTTTATAGACTCAAAGCCGTACTATTAGACATCTTGCTTCATCATGGGACATTGCAAAAGAGCTAATGCATTAAACCAAATAGACAAAAAAGTCTCATACTCATTATTTGATCTAACTGACAATAGTACCATTGGTAGTCTGAGTTTACAATTGAGATGTTCTCTGCATTCTATTGAAGTATCTACTGATAATTTGACATTGTTAGGTCAACTCATTATCAATAAAGAAGTTTCTTGGCCTTCCTCTAAATTTAATGGAGAATTTGCCTATGTCAAATGCTATTAGGAATGGCTTAAAGATGTGCTTGCAAGGAATAAGAAAACCCTTAACAAAGCTAGAATTTATAATGCTTTATATGTCTCGCTCTTCACCTATGATAAATCGATGAATGTAATATAATGCTTTTGTGAACATTGAAGCCCATCAACTAACACCCTTTACCTATCTACTGGTGAAGAATCCATTTCCTTGTGGGACTTGAATGTACTTGGTGGTCTTCTAACTCTGGGCTTGTTTTATGATGAAGTGATCCCCTCTACTAAAGAACTCATAGGAGTTGATGAGAAAGGATGACCTTATCTTTTGCGCATTTGCCAATACTTATTTCATGTATTTTATAAGCATTATCGTATAATCAACGATGATTTTGAGATGACTATTAATAGTTGGGTGAAATTTTGATTTCGCAGTAATAGTAGATATTTTGAACCATCAAAAAAAGATTATACAAAATGAAGCACCAAGCCTATAAAGATTTTTAATCTAACTAGGGTTATCGGTTTGCCATTACTTTGTGATGAGAGATGGCGAAGGCCTTTCATAACACTTGGTATAAATGACCACCTTCTATAAGGAAAAGTGTACTTAGCTGCCTTAGTTTCTTATTGGTTATGCATATTTATTCTTCCTTATAGGAACACTAGTCTTATATGCCCCAACACTTTTAAGGTTGCGAGCATGATGGCCACTGGTGATTAATTTTGCTTAACAGTTCTTGTATTGTTTACAATTTATCACGACGTGTTATTTCTACTTCAATAGACTTACAAAGATGTAAGAAACCATTTCCATTCCATTATGTTTATGGATGGCTAGTTGATATGTTTGGAACACACTTCAACATTAATAATAAAGTAGACTTCATTATGATGACTCTTTATAGTAGGGCAAGTATGACAAAATACTTCAACGAGCACTAAGCATCCAGGTTTTTTAAGGAATATGTTCTTAATTATAAAGAAAAGATTTTACTAAAGAAATCTTTTGTCCTTAAAGATGATGGTTCTTTATCTCCTGAATGATATAATTATTTTATTAGCGTTTGTTCTAGCTATTTGACTTAGTAGTGTAAGGATGAATTGATTATTGAGCCATACAATCCTCACAGAGTTAGTAGACAATTTAGCTTTTGTTAGGAGAATCTAGGAAACATTCATAGAGTCTTCAAATGACCAACACTATAAGATGCACTTAGACTTTAAAGTTCTTACATAAGACTTAATAGTGGGTCTACTATGACAGTTCTTGCCTAAACACTTAAGAAGCCTTTTTTTTTTTTTTGCAACCTAAAAATATAGAAATTAGTGGTATAGGGAGTGATGCCCAACATTCTTGGTTGATATGAACCTTGGCTTTAAATCAGTACCAAATGTATTCAAAACATGTAAGCCTAAATTTGCATATGCTCATTAAGAGAAGTATACTTCCAAATGCTTCTTAAAAGAAGGTGATAATAAAAAGGAGAAAACATTAGTGCCGATTATTTTGAAAGTCACTCTTCTAATATGAACAAGACAGTTCTTGATGATGTTTCAAAAGAAGGGACTGCTCATAGAATGACATTTGTTATAGAAAATGTTAGTAGGGACTAGCTAGCAAATTTAAATAGCTAAAAAAGAATGACATCCTTAAAACTTATTAAGTCCTCTAATCCACCATAAGTAATATAAAGATAAGTAACTTTTGTTGACATGCTCTTCCAAGGAGACATCATAGAGGCCCTTAAAAGCGAAGATGGTGTTAATGAAAATGAGAGCAATAGTGATGACTCTCAAAGATATAGAATTTTTGAGGTTAGTGTATATGATATGCTTCAATTAGACTAGCTCAGAGACATCCATACTTCCTCTTTCTTCCCCACTTTCCTTAAAGATATTGTAATTTTTTCTCTTTGTTTTTTTTCTTTTATTATTTCAAACAAACAATGATTAACTTTTAGCTTTTCTTTTTAGTTTGATACTGCACTAAGTGAAGTTCAGTTTGTGCTCCTGATAAGTTTAAGTGCCTTGTAAATGCCATAACTTTAGATGAACAAGGTTATGGCTTACCATTGTTGCAAATGGACATTGCTTGTTCGAAAGATGAGACTTCAAAGCTGTCTGCTATACAAAAGGCTCCTTATAAGCAAGACTCCTTATAAGCAAGAAAAGACTTTGAAGCCTGTGACTTGTCCTGCTACATCTGAGATTTCTACATTTTGTACCAATAATATTATGTTCAAGTATTGGTGCTAAGTGGGTAAGATGGTTTGGCAAGATTTATAGAAGAAGATTGCTCACACCCCTAGAACAAAAGTTATTTCTTTAGCTAAGGAGATTAAAAAGGCTTTAAACAAACTTTGGGAGGTTGAAAAGATTATCACCAACATACCAAAGAAGCAATTTGCGTGCTATATTGAAAAAGTCAAACATTTATAGAATTGAAATCTAATCTTTCTAGATAAATATTGTCAGACACTCATTCTAAAAAGCTTAAAAGACTTGCTGAGAAATTTCATGAACTTTCAACTCTTAAGTTTTAGTTTATTAATGATTGTTCCTCTATAAAGACATAGCTAGCAAAGGTTGAAGAAGAACATATCATCAAAGAAAGAACAACTTCAGTCTTCCAAAGAGCAACTTCAGTCTTCCTTAGAGAAAGTCAATGTCGATATGTCAAAATTTAATGGATGAGATCTCTAAAGTAAAAGTAGACATATCATCAATTGAGGCTGCTCATGTTCAAAGTGAGGTTGATGAACATGCCTTGAGCCAACTTAGAAAGTTATTTAATGTAGAATTTAATGATTTGTAGAATCTTGATTGGCAATCATAGATTCTTTTTTTTTAGTTCGCATTTAGAATTTTCACAGTTATGTTCATGGAACATTTTTTTTTCTTTAGATAAATAAACTTGGATTTAGATTTTATTCTATATGCAAACTTAAAGAAATATTTATTTTTATTGAGGTGACTGAACTTGGCAAAATACCATGTTGCCTATGTACCTTCTTAGCAGGGATAAAGTCTTCATGTAGTTCATTTATTTTTATTTGATTTTTTAAAGCCATTTACAGTTTTAGCTTATGCGGGTTAGGAGAGATGTTGGACGTCTAAGCATAGTAGCGCTTTAAGAACTTGCCATTGATAGGTCCAACTTACACTCTATCCTGATCCACAATCATATATGCACCATTTGAATATACTTTTTGAACAACATAAGGTTCATCCCAATTAAAAGTGACCTTATTGCCTATTCGACTTGACATGATTATGGGTCTTCTAATTGCAAGAACTAGTTTACCCATTTGAAGTGACTGGGGTTGCACCTTTTTATTAAAGGATTTACATAATCGAGCTTGATAACACTGTAATCTTTGTTCTGCTTCCCATCGCTTTTCTTCAAGAGCTTTCAATTCCTCAAAACGTAGATGAACATTATCTTCATTTCTAAGTCTTTCTTGTACAACGATTCTTAAGGATGAAATTTGTTGCTCTAATGGAAGAATAGCTTCTCCACTATACACTAATGAATATAAAGTTGCTTGTGTTGATGTACGGTATGTAATACGACATGCCAACAGTACTTCACCCATGTTGCATACCAATCCCTCTTTATTTGACTGACAATTTTTTCAAGAATTTTACATAATGTTTTATTAAAAATTTCTACAAGTTCATTAGCTAGGGCATTATATATAGATGAGAAGTGTTTCTTGAAATTAAAATGCTTACATAACTTACCTGTCTCCCTATTATGAAACTCTTTTCAATTATTAGTTATGATATAATGAGGAACACCATAATGATAAATAATATTTGCTTGAATGGAGTGTGCCATAGTTTCTTTCTTGACTTCTTTGTATGGAGTAGCTTCAGCCGAATTGGAAAAGTAATAAGTTGTAACTAAGATGTAGTAGTGCCCACTGGACCCACTGGAACTTTTTGGTAAAGGCCCATCAACATTGAGCCTCCAAGCATCAAATGGCCATGATGTAACTATTGGGTAGAGTAGCTCAAGAGTTTGACAAATTAGGTTTGCATGAAGTTGACACTCTTGGCATTTTTTAGCATAGTCCATACAATCTTTTACCATTATCGGCCAGTAGTATCCTATTCTCTTAATTTGAAAATAAAGTTTTAGCCTAGATTGATGAACATCACATATCCCTGAATGTGCTTCTTGTATTACTTTGGATGTTTCTCCTTCTCAAAGGCATTGCAATAAGACCCCATCAAAAGAATGATGATAAAGCACACCTTGGTAGAATATGAATCGAGGAGCTCAATGCCTTATTTCTTTCTTATGTTATGGGTTGTCAAGTAACCTTCCATGTTCTAAGCAGTCAATGAGTGGTTGCCTCAAATCTTCTTCTTCAATTTCATGAACGAAGATAACACAAACCCCTTCTTCATCCTTCATTTTAGGCGACATAACCTATCATTGACATATTGACACCTTGACTTTTGAATTAGGTAGTGCCAATGTAAATGCCAAATTTGCTAATGCATCAACTTATTAATTCTCATTTTGAGGTACATGCTCAATTGTCACCTTATCCAATGATGCAATAAAACTTGTTACATACCTAAAATATGAAAGGAGTTATTCCTTCTTTACTTCATATAATGAAAGGAGTTAATTGATGATTAATTTTGAATCACCAAATATCTTGAGAAGTGGAATATCTATATTTATTACCATTTCAAGGCTAAGGATTAAGGCTTGGTACTCTGCTACATTATTTGAATAAAGCTCGATAAGGTTAAACACAAATGGCAATCCTTCTCCTTCAAGAGAGGTGAATACAATTCTAGCACCTGCACCAACACATCTAGTAGCACCCTTGAAGAACATTATGTAAGGTTATGGAGTTTCAATAAAGAAAACATCTTCATCTAGATCCTTAAAGAATTCCCAATCATTAGGAATTGGATGGTCTGCTAAAAAGTTGGTTAGGGCTTACTCTTTGACCACTTTTTATGACACATAATTTATTTCAAATTCTTGAAGTAAGAATGCCCACTTGGCTAACCTACCAGATAGGACTGGTCTTCACATAATGTACTTGATTGGGTCAGCTCGCGAAATCAAGTGAATTAAGTGAGCCTACAAGTAATGCCTCAACTTTTTAATGGTAAACATGAGTGCCAAACACATTTTTGAGAGAAGTGTAGTTCAACTCTACTTTATTATTCATTCTACTAGAGTAGTAGAATGCATATTCTTTCCTATCATCATTTTATTGAGCAAGTAACACTCCTAAAAAATATTTCTTGGCTTGAGCATTTTAAGGATAACATCAATTTTTGCTTGATCAACTTCGATGCCTATGTTGTGCAACAAGGGCTAAGAAATTTCCTTAAGAAACTCTTAAGCACATTTCAAAGGGTTCATTTTGAGTATGAACTTCCTTAATCATTAAAAGATTTATTATAGATCTTAAAGATGGTCAATCATTTCTTTAGACTTAACAACTAAGTTATCGACATAACATTTGGCATTTTTATGAAGCAAACCATGAAAGAGCTTTTGTATAGCCCTTTGATAAGTTGCTTTCACATTTTTCAATCCAAAAGGCGTAACTTTATAACAATATATTTCTTTTAGTGCTCTAAATGTTGTGGCCTCAGTATTTTTTAATGCCATCAACATTTGATTATAATAAGAGAATCCATTTAGAAATGATAATTTGGCATACCTAGTGGTAACATCAACCATACTTTCAATGATGGGAAGAGGGAAGTCATCCTTCAAATAAGCATTATTTAGATCATGAAAATCAATACATATCCTTATTTGCCCATTCTTCTTTCTAACTTAGACTATGTTTTAACCAAGTTGGATATTGGAATTTACGAATAAAACCAATTTTAATCAACTTATTGACCTCAACTTTAATTAGCGAAATCAACTTAAGTAAAAAATGCCTTTAAGCTTGCTTGACAGGTCTTGTCCCTTTCTTTATTGCTAGGTAATGGATTCAACTTTTGGATTTAATCAAGCATCTCCTTATATGACCAGGCAAAGACATCGCGACACTTAGTGAGTAGCTTTATGTATGCCTTTTCCTTCTCTACAGATAAACTTGAGCTCATAAAGATAGGTCATAGATCCTCTTCTATTCCAAGATTGATTTGCTTTAGTTCATTTACTGTAGCCTTATTCCTTTCTTTGAAAGCAGGTGCAACCTCTTCAACATTTTCTTCCATTGATAGCTTATTTTGATTAACATCTTCTACAATGAGATAATACGCTTCCACTACTTCATTATTTCCTTCTTGTTCATTATCAGTTATATTAGTGATCGCCACTGCTTGTTGTTGGGTTGTCAATGATTCTTCAGTTTTTACCATCCATTCAGTTTTTTGCTTCATTCTAAAAGGAAATCTATTGTTTATGCGCTTTGAATCAATCAAATCGATAAGACACCTTTTCCTTTTGTTCTTTGCCTTTTTGGCTTTTGAGACTCTAAGCCTTGCTTGTGCCTGAAAATTAAGATAAGAAAAAGTAAGTGCAAATTATCAATTTATAAAAAAACATATTGCAATCTCTAATAATTTTTTTTTATAAAGAAATGAATCCTCTGATCCGACTCTTCAAATGAAATTGAGATCCAAGGGCTAAACAGGCTTGATCTTGAACTGAGGATAGAACTCTATTTAATCTTGGAGAAGAGTGCCAAGTGTGATTCGAGGGCGTTATGGCTTGATCTCGACTCATGACCATTGGCTCTTGTTACATCATTTAGGCCACATGGCTTATTTTGATTAGCCATAAATGTAGGCTCTAAATAATTTAATTAATTATAATTAATTTTATTTGAATATAATTAAATTAAAATAGAACAAATAATTTGATTGGTCAATAAAAATAATTTAATTTAAATTCAAATAAATTTAATTAAATCTAATTATATTTTAATAAACCAAAATATATATTCTTATTGATCTAAAAATTTTATATCAACACATGTATCCTTGGGTATCCTTACTAATGTTTACATTCTCTACTTTGCTTTGTTGAGACTTGTTCAAATAATTATTTCTCAAATGTTTGTTTTCCAAGCCCATAAAGTAGAGCCAAACTGCAAGCAATAGATTTTGGACCTCTAGATGCATATCTCGATGATGAAAATCATTGAACCTATTCTCAATGATGCAAATCAAAAAGCCAAAGGAAGAGAAACAAAGCCTTGGAAGACCTTAAAAAAATCCAAACTCAAGCCTAAAACCAAGCCAAAACCCAAATCTAAACCTAGGACCAATCTTGTTCAGAGAGATGTACATCTCACTAAATTGGGATGTATAACTCATCCCAAAATAGGAATATACAACCCACAAATAGGGATGTATAACCCTTATTTAGAGATGCACAACCCTACCTTAAACCCTAATCTATAGAACCTTTTACAATTTATCCCCCTTAAACCCAAATGCTGCAGAGCCTTGATGAATGGATGTACAATCCATTCTTGGTTGTATAACCTATGCAAACCCTAATTCCAATATATTCATCTCCTTCTTTATGATTAGATGTGTCCATGATGCAGCCAAAACTATTTTTGGCACTATACACCAATCCAACACCTATAAATACCCCCTGTTTTTAAGGTGAGTGATAGGCTTGGAAAACCCTAAGATTACTATACAGAAATCACCTCTTAAAGAACCCTAAACATAGAAAACCCTAAAATCCTAACTCACCCAACTCATTCCAAGGTAGAATTAGGTCTTTCTCTTCACTTTTTGTACATTCCTTAGGCATTTTGGAGGATATAGAACACCTTGTGAGCCTTTCAAGGCACAAGCACATACAAAGGCATCCGAGAGACCCTTATTTTCCCATTTCTTCTTTCCTTTCTTCTTTCTTTTTCTATTTCCAAAAACCTAGTATTTGGGGTTGTACAACCTTTGTATAGGTTGTACATCCCACCTTTTTGCGTTGCATAGCCCTGGATTCCATGATACAATTGTGAAGTTTTCTTCTTTTTTTTTTTCGGATTTCTCTTATGAAAAGCTATCTTTTATGTTTTTTTTATCACTCCAGTGATAGAATATGATAAAGCTAGATAGCCAAGGACATTTATTGACTTTAAAAATGGAGTTTTAATAGATTTTGTAATGGTTTTATACTTGTTTCCACTTTAATGTCTATTCAATGTTAGGTTTTGGTTTTGGTTAGATCATTTTGGGGTAGTGACCAAGTGAGAAACTTGAAGTTGCAATAATATTATAAGCCCTCTTTTTATGATTTTGTTTATGTCAAGAAAAATGTGAATAGTGTTTTAGCCATTTGTCCTTTCTTGTTGATTTGCATTATAACCTTTTTCATGTTTAGTATTGTTCATGAATGTGCAAGCTCTTTATGAGTAATGAGAGGGAGGGTTCATTAACCCTAAGACCTCTATTTATATGATGATTATTACCTTAGACTATGTGATGTCCTCTGTAGTGCTTTGCATTTCATGTTTAAGGTTTCTATTACTTCATGGTTTATACATTTTGATAATGTGAGTTCCATGTTTATATTCTGATTTGTGATGCTTAAATATGTTATCATGGACTTAGAATGGGTGTTAGGATACCTTGCCTTTGGAGTTATGGCAAGATGGTCATTATGAACCTTGATTTTTCCTTTTGGTTACTTTAAATTTTCTTCATTTACCTTCCTATTGATTTATTACTGACTTGTTTTCTTCCTTTGGGTGTAGGTGGTATGACTTAAATTAGACCATGAGTTTGGTCTTAGTCATTATCATGTATGGATTATGTATGATTATGTATGGATGG
This sequence comes from Omphalea diandra, assembly GCA_949677035.1. Classification (NCBI taxonomy): domain Eukaryota; kingdom Viridiplantae; phylum Streptophyta; class Magnoliopsida; order Malpighiales; family Euphorbiaceae; genus Omphalea; species Omphalea diandra. The sequence continues at coordinate 1,852 of CATIWR010047147.1, read as the reverse complement.
ATGATGATATATGCATGCCTACCTTATACCATGATGCATGACTCTCCTTCCCATCATAAATAATATATGTGGGTGATGGATGTATTCATGAAACCCCTTTAACATGATGCATAATCCTCTCCCCCCTGAAGTTGATAACTTGATTGGTTTAAATCAATCATTCTTAGATGTATGTTTAGGGGAGCTGATAGGAAATCAATAATTCAACTAAAATGTTAAAAGTGAATAAAAGATATCTGAAGGCCAGATCCTAATATTCAGCCAGTTTGTGTGTGCCTAACCTTTTCCCTAAGTTATACCCAATTTTTGAACCCAATCTCTAATGGGTGAAGATGAAATGAGCTTTTTAATTGACTTAGATTAGATTTTGGTTTCCCTAGATTTTTGTCCCAACCAAAGTTAGGTGGTGACTCCATATTTCCTAGGGGTGGTACCAATGTACTGTCCCACTTTTGGTCCCCCAATGACCACCATTTTGGACAAAGGGTTTTGAAATTGTGCAAGGCCTAAAAGGATCCCCCAGATGGTCCAATCATGTGCCATACCTTAGGGTCACTATCAATATAATGACCCTCTTCATCTCAATCCCCCATGAGTCGATAACTACTCATAAAGAGAAATAATTCAAAACCAAAACCTTAATGTTCTTCCGTAATCATATATTGTTATATACATAGATATATTCCAAATTGGTGGAGTAAATGTTGATGGCATTTCCCCTTCTTTATGTTTCTCTAAAATTTTTCTAGTCTTGATTGCCATCTCTTCATGTAATTAATTAGAAGTTATAGTTCTTTCCCTTTCCACTAGAGATTTATTGGCTTGAATGGCATATTAGACATTGTTACAAGCCCTCCATCACCTTTAAACACAATTTTCCTGGACCAAAAGAAGTTAAGTTTGATTGTAATGTTTGTAACCTCAGTGCTCTCTCATTTGGAATGAGGAATCTTATCTACAGATCTTAAAAGCCTAATCTATCATTATGCTTTATTGGTCTAGCACCTTAACTTGTTCCAAGGTAGATGAATCTTTCAGTGTAAAGACTAGGTTGATAGATCACATGACACTCATATCAGCAAATAACATTAATAGAACTATTGCATTTTATCTTAACAAAATAAAAAATAGTAAACTTATATCCATTGTCATAGTTCCATCATCATTGTATACAATGCCAACACCTTGAGTTCTAGGTTTTGAGTTTTTCGTTAATCGAGATCTTAACCTCCTATTGTTGGCCCCTTCTTGAAGATTGAAAAACTTAAAACTTAATGGCTACTTTGATAGCTTACTAGAACCTGATTGTTATGTTATTAGTTACTGGCTACTTATTGGCTTGCTCTTTGATTGCTTGTTACTTGTTGACTTGCTAAAACCTTATTGCTAGAATGTTGGCTTCTTGAAACCTCATGGCTAGCATGTTGGCTCCCTGGAACATGATGGCTACTTTGTTGGCTTATTGGAACCTGATAGCTAGCATGTAATGACCAATTCATTTTAGCTCTGATACCAATAAATGTAACGACCATTTTCATTTACATAACTCATATCATTCATGTTCAAAATACATATGCATATAAGTTTTATCCATCCTACACACAATCAAACATTTACTTGATGCACATCTATGTATATGACACCAGAAGAGAGAGTTTGGATTCAGCCGACGACCTGTGGTCCATATGAAATGATGTAACTCTGAAACCACGAAGGTGTCCAATTCTTATTCTTCGGTATCTGAAAAAAATTTTGCGATTTGGTGAGTCGCGACTCAGTGAATAAAAACAATAATTAAATTCTCATGGCATAATCCAGAATCAAATATCATTAAGATACATTGCAAGTATAA
>CATIWR010047123.1:0-37179 GCA_949677035.1 Omphalea diandra | reverse complement strand
TCGCTAATTCATTTGTGTAGACCGCGATTCTAACCGAGAATCAGTCTGTCAAAATTTGCAATTTTTACTTCTCAAATTGCGGTCGCTACCAACATGTAGCCTTCGCGATTTTTGACTTCCAACGGCTTCCTAGGACACTTGTCAAGTTCTGATTGTGGACATATTTCCATTGTGAAACTTTTTGTAATTCACGGTCTTGACTCCGACACAACACAAACCGCGAATTTGTCTGTCATTTTTGGTTTGCTTCATTTTGCTTGTTCGCGGCCGAGAATGACTCCGTGATTTAGTCTGTCTGATTTTTGGCAAGTCTTCTCAAGAGTCGCGGTTGCGAATCCTTGATTGCGGTTACGAGACACTTTGGAGTTAAAAATATTTTCTTCCAACTTAACTTAGAGAGACTTATTTTTCTATAAAATCAACACTTAATAAAAATATTAGTAATGATCAATCTCATTTGTCAAAATCAAAAGAGGTTCTAAATTTAGGATTAACTATCCTAGTCTAACACCACTTATTGAATAAACAATTTATAAGTGGCTATTGATTATATTTATTTATTTTGATAATGACGTAGAACTCTATATCATTTGCCATATAGGTATTGGTAATAGTGACTGTATGATATAATATAATTAGATGATTATCAACTATTGAAAAAAAAAAAAAAGATAACCATCACTAAGATAAACTTTTAATTCGCACTAATCATAATCATAATGTAAGATAAATATCTAATTATCAGCTCGTGATTATGCAACTCCCTCAAAAATCATCCTCAGGTACGGTAACTTAGATACACGAGCTATTGGAAAAGAAGACACATATCCCAATATCCGAGAATCTCACTTACAATCAACAATCATTTGTTGATTATTCATTCAATAAGTTAAACCATTAATATGGACATTCTAAATCAAATGTTGTTGAAAAAATTGTATTCTAAATCTATTAAACAACTATTTTATGGCATAATATTAAATGGGACTTACTATCCGATTGTGGGAGGTTGAATCAAATAATGTAATATTCCAGACCAATTAAACATTAACGACATAATGTGATTAAAGTCCAACAAACCAATGCCTTTAAAGTGTTAGAATTTAGAATGACATCAGTCCTACAAGTGTACTTCCTTATTAATCTATACATTTGTTTTTTTTTTCTTAGGCTCATGGATCTATTATTAGCTTATAGCCTATAATCCATCATTAGGTTTTACACATATAAGTCACATTGTATAGAGATTAAAGTTTTATTGGGCTCATAATCTTTTTCAAAAGAAATCAATAAATATCACATTAATGGTTAGTCTATATAATTTTAAATCCTATATAAATTAAACAAAGTGACTTAAAAATAATAAATATTATTACACTTGCAATAGTGCAGAGAAAAAGGTAAGTGAGTGTTTTTACAGAACGATGTAATATAATATAGGCGAATATTTCATAAATTCGATTAATTTGTTTTTTTAATAAAATATAAATGAACCAAAAAAAGTTTACCATGAAATTAACTAAAATTTCAAAATTAATCTATGTAGTTTAGCTTTTTCGTTTGAATCAAAAAGTATCCACCTTTAGTGATATGTATTTTTTTTAATCAATAAAATATGATCAATTTGAATTAAGAAATAAGCGTAATTTAGTTATTTTAGTTTGTTTGACATAACACCATTAGCTGTAAGAGAAAATTAAACTACATTGGACTTAAATTGAAAACATACATGTTAACATAGCTATAAATTTAATTAAACATTATTTAAAAAAAATCTAGGGACTACATTGATCATTTATCTATATAAATATTTAAAAATATTATTTGAAATTCAATACTAGTAGAATAAAAAAAATATTTTTTCCTTTAAAAATTTTTTGAAAATTGTTCTTTTATTTCTAAGAGGGAACATAAATATAAATATTTCAATTTATTGAATGAATAATTTATAAGTGGTTATTGATGTATCTATAGGAATTGAGATTTAAGATTTTGGATTATCTATTTTATTTTTCTAGAGATTATTTGCATAAATTATCATATTTTATGATGATGATAACGAGCGAGTTATATAACCTGTGCCGATTATTTGAACTCCTTATTGTATAAGAGGATTATATATATATATATATATATATATATATATATATATATGAAAAAGGTAAGTTAAAGAAAATTTTAAGAAAATACTAATCCTATCAATAATTAGCTTTTTGACATTAAAAGAAAATTTATGAAAATAGTAACAAAAATAACAATTGGCTTTTGATTCAAAATTAGGGTCAACTTGGCACTAGAAATTAGGAAGTTCTAAGGCTACCAAGTCCAATAACAAGCCTAAAATTTATAATATTTCATCTGGATTATGGGTCCAATCATGCAATAAATATTGTAAAGGGAATATAAATATTAATATTTTAAATTATTGAATCATAATGTATAAATGGTTGTTGCTTGTACCTGGAGACACTAACATTTAGATATTGCACTATATATTACATTCTTTATGCTATACGGTCTTCATCATTGGTGCTTATAGCTGTTATTATCAAAACAATTATTTTATATTTATAACATATATATTCAATTACAAAATAATTATGAGAATCAAAATTCCATAAATTTATTTTATTATTATTTTGTTTTGATGTTTATGTTTATGTTTTTTTTTTATATGTAACTAATTTTATAGTTGAACATTTATAATTCTATATATACATTGATTATTTTTTTAATATTTATAATTGATTCATACGCTATCTCTCTAACAAAAACACATAATTTAATTAGATATCTAAAATTAGTGATATTTCATTCACTATTAATTGACAAATTATTACATTCATTAAATAAATTTCTTCACTTCAAAGTTCAGTTGAAAGAATAGAAAATATCATTAAACTACATTATACATTAAGAATTCGGTATCATACATATAATAAAAATAATGAAAGAGACTATATGCTCTTTTTCTTTATTACATAACGGAAAAAATTGTACTTATTATTTAATTTTATTTATAATTTTTATAATTATTCAAATTTCTCATCATTTTTATTATTTATTTTACCTTGATTGACTTGTAAATTTATTATTAAATTGATTTATCCTATAGTGTTAAAAATTCATCGTTATCTACTCTAAATCAATCTATAATAATTTAAGTTACATTTATTGATTGCTAGTGGGAAAAAATAAAATTTAAAATTAATAAAATTGCATTGCTAAAAGTATATAAGTTGAAACCGTTATATTCTAATGGAGTTTCATTAAAAATTTTAGAATTCCATTCGTCATGAAAAGCAAATAATAATGGATAGTTGTGTCTATTATTTGTACTCCTAACATACAAAAATATATTTTAGACTATTAAAGGCCTTGTATTTTTAAAAACTGAAAATTTTTCAATGTTTACAATTATGCTTAAAACTTTGAAAAGACTATTGCACTCTAATTTGGCCTATTTAGTTGTAATTGTATGAAAAATCAAAATTAGATTAACTTATAACAATTATTCATGTATAAAACCACATATTTAAATAATTTTTTTTTTTCATGAGGATAACACTTCATTATCTAAAACATCTTTTCAAAAAAATAAACTTAGTTTCAATTTAAAAAAAAAAGATCAACCAACTTAATTTTGATTATGAAAATATTTACAATTAAATGAACCAAATTTAGTAAAAGCCTATTTTAAAAATTTAGATTGCAAATATCAAAAAGTTTAAGTTTATAAAAACATAAGGCCTTAAATTAATACATGCTATCCTGGGTATAACCGCCCAAAAAAAAAAACATATTATATTTAAACCATAAGAAACATCGTACTTTTTATACTCTTTGAAGAGGGTTAAATTCTAGTTGTAATAATGTGAAGAAATATACAGTTGCTGATTTTCTCCACCATATTTAAAATAAAAAATAATAATAAAAAAAATCCACTAAGTTCTCATTCCAGAAACAAGTGACACAGTTTAATACATTTCTGTCTTATATGCACAGATGCTTGGATAAACAACCTGTAGAAGTAGAAACAGCTCGGGAGAGAATTTGGAACCAACAGTGAACCACAAATTTCACCATCCGCCAGGGGTAGATTTGATTCTCATCAAAATATTGCAGCAACTGCGACAAGCCTGTGGAGCAACTATGTACAAGACAGCAGGTAAACCACCATGAGTACATGCATGGCCGAGTCTAAACGAGCAGAAGTTTTCAGTATCCATGATGATCATGCCTCAGCCAGTTTCAAACGAGGGACGATATTCATTGATTGGAGTTCCTGAAATGAAGTAATTTAGTGGTAGAAGTATAGTTAATAAAACAATGTGAAAGAACCAGAGTAAACAGAAGCCCAAAATAAAATAATATCCTCAGAAAGTTTAGCAGACAGGAATGATCAATAATCCTACTTGTTAAAACCAGAAAATATGTGCCCCAAATCCCTCATATTCAAATTCCATAAGACCATCATAAGAACAACAATAATAAAAATAATAAGAACCACGAAAAATCAATATTAGCCCCATAATTTCTTAAGCAACTTTTATTTTAAAAGTAAAGCCTGCCATTTTTTCGCCAGATGACCAGTTAAAAAGTGCATGACATTAACTTTATATATTGTTGCAACTCATGGATTGCGAGCATAGTTGGGCCAGCACCAAAAAACACAATCCCATTAAAGTTAACTTCTGTACTTCTGCTGCCTTTTATTTCTCATTACATCTTCCTAAGCAGCGAGCGCAATGGAACCCCCACCAAGGCTTTAAAACATCTTAAAGCACCTTTTATTGTATTCTGAGCCCTTGATGCACAACAGGACAGATGCTGAATAGAACCCCGGGAAAAAGAAAATGTATCTAACAATTATTAACTTGATTTAATGTGACATTAATCCACCATAAATTATCAAAAAGCAACGTCCACATGAATCTCTTGACAAAGAATGAAAGAAGCTAACAAGCTTCATATGCAATGAAACTAAGACATGCACAAGAGGCATATAGGTAAAGCTTGGAAAAGCATAACATTAATAAAAATAATAATAATAATTATTGTACCTGAATTAAGAGCTTGCATGCATATGGTAGTTTCATGGTAGAAATGTTATCCCCATTTTTACAAGTAGAACAAATTGCTGTTTTCAGTTTCTGATTGACATAACCTAGCAAACCGCAAACTCTACAAACCTGCAAACAAAGAATAATGCTATTTATTTTTTACAAAGTAGAGCAACCATTTTAAACTGTTATATATGCAAGATACGAAAAAGAAAAAGTAGGACCAGTGATCATCACGAAGTGATTGTTTAACAGAAAAGAACCATTCAATCAAATTTCAGGTTTCATTTTGTCCTATGACGTGTTTAATGGTTATAGGATCCACTGGGCATTGGGACAACATTACAATTGAAGAGAATTTCAGATCAAGAACATTGTAGTTGCACAATAAGAAAATCTCCATTTACAATTAAGTGCTAAAGTGCCACTGCTTGGAAAAGACAAATAATACAAATTCTACTGCATCAAATGGACATCATACAGCAGAATGAACATCTGACTTCTTTCTTCCACTAGAACTGTGACAAAGTCAAAAATCTACTACATAAAATAGCAGATACTAAACCAATCATAAAATTTTCTCATGATCAAGTAGATCAATACATCACCTGAACTTCAAAAGGGTCACTAGAAATCATCAGACGCTCAAAAATCAACATGCTAGCACCATAAGCAATCAAACAATCACGCTCCATTTCTCCTACTCGAAGTCCTGTGAAATGAGTACTTATTAAGATAGTCTTCTACAGAGAACTGGAATAGAGAAAATATCTTGAGAAGAGTAATCAGAACCTCCATTTCTAGCCCTCCCTTCAGTAGGTTGTCTAGTTAGCATGACACGCGGTCCACTGCCTCGAGCATGCATCTTATCTAGGACCTAAGCATCAAAAGAATATTTACAATGTATATAATGTAGGTTAAGGGTTTAAACTTTTGAACGGACAAAAAACAATTAAATATTCTGGGTGGAGAAAAGGACTTATTACAAATTGGTGGCGTATGGATGTCAAAAGACTTCTCCCACCTAAGTGCCTCCAATAATGGCCATGACAGTAAAGTATACAACCAAACACACATTTTTACGATGCCAACTAATTGCCTATTGAGAGCAAAACCTATGTTTCCTTAATTCAGTAGGATTTGTATGTGAAAATATTTGTGTCATGAGTAGTTTCATATATGATAATCCATCAGTAATAGTCAAAATGTAATTGAAAATGCATTAAAAATTTTAAAAAAAAATTAGAAAGAGAGAGAGTTGCAATAGTTATGTATCAAAATTCCTTGTGTTCAACTGATCATTATTACCTAAATTTAAAAGCATCCAAATCCAATGTGATAAAATAAAGACAATTACAAATAACAATCTAAGAATAAAAACACAAAATTGGATAATGGCAAAAATGAAAAGAAGAAAAATCATACCATATGTTTTAGCTTCTGGTAGTAAATTGGCCCCATGAAAATGTATGCTTGTAGCGGGCAGCCTGTAATGCCTGGAGAAAAATTAAGAATATCATTAAGGGAGAAATTGATTCATATCCACACACCCATCCACTGTAGAGATATATATCACTTATATTTTAATAGAAATTAAATGAGTTGAAACAAACTAATTCATGTGAAATAAAAACTAGGTATGGATGGCCACTTCCCTACCTGCCATTCTCCATTATCATCACTACCATCAACTAAAAGTTCTTATAGGGTAGAGCCTGATCACACCTCTCATTGTAAGGGGGCCACACCAAATACCGCACAAGGAGAAAAAACCCATCACGTAAACAAGGCAGCCAATCTAGAACATCTGACTATGTGATACCACTACTAGGAAAATAGCACCACCTTCACCATCAACATGCCAAGACTACCACGGCAACTGCCCACACTAGCGGTTACTTTCACACTGAACATTAACTGCTGATGACCACTAACACCACTACCAAATGGTCATTGTCACTAACATCGATGATTGGTTAAATAAGTGGGTCTGGATTGATACAGGGTTACAGCGACATGGGTACCAACAAATTTTAAATGGGAACATAAATCATACAACCCAATCTGAACCCATCCATTTGTCACCTCTACTTATCAAATTGTTTTCACTGATTTAAAACACAATTGATCATTTGGACCACAAGGAATTAGATTATCTGAGTGTAGAAGTAATAGAACCTGAATAAATGAAGTCCTTGCCATTATAGCTAAAGCCATGATTTACAAGGGTTTCACTGTCATAAACCATGAAACAGATTTAACAACACTTAGATAGAGGAAGGGAGTGCAACATCCTATACTAGAAAGAAAAAAGCACCTTATAGTTTCAACCCTGTCTGCATGACCACTTGGTTCCCCAAAAGCACTACCATAATGAAATCGACCGCATGAAACCCCAGCTTTGCCCCCAAGAAGTTCTATCATCTTTCCAACAGTCATTCGACTGGTCAAAACAAAAGAAATGAACATACGTTAATCAACATATTCAAGCTTGTGATATAGAATATAACAAATAAAGATTTAGTATACCTCCATAAAGAGAAAAAAGATATTTGTCAAAAACATACTAAAATTTTTTCTCTGGAGCAGGAAAACTCCACAACAAAGACAAATAGCGTAAACAAAATCAGGGGATTGCCATAGGTAGAAGCATGTTTTGGAGAAGTTAGTAGCAATGGGAGGTAATTCCTAGTGATATATATTATTTGTCCCATTTTGCATAAATATTGTTTATTGCCGAAGCAGAAAATTTTTCCTCATTGATTCATGATTTCTAATTCAAAAACTCAAATTTCATTTTAATCTCAATTTTAAGAATTTTCAGTTCAGTTTTTTGAAATTTGGAAACAAAAATAACCTCATAATTCTTTATGTAATCATCATATATATAAAGCAAGTCTCAAGTATTGCTTAGGTGAAAATTACCATTAGTCAAATACTTAGATTTGACAAATGAACAACGATGAGCTATTAAGAACTTGTACTATTCATTATTATGAGGCTTATTTAAAGGGGAATCTAGGGAAATATTTTTTTACTTTTTACAAAGTTTGGAATAGTATTAGCTTACGAAATTAAATAGCCTTTTATCTAAATTTTTTTCTTAGAAGCACAATATATACTCCTCTTTGTATCAATCAATGTGACTAACTCAGTAATTCTCTCATATGAATAAACTAGAAAGCCATCAATTTATTTCTTTTTGGCAAGTAATCTTCAGTCCCATGTTCCTTGAATTTGTCATTATCACATTGGTTGGGCATAGGATATTAGCCCAATGGTTAGGCTGAAAGTTCAAGTATGTGTTGAGATTTTTTTCTTTCATTTTCGCAATTATAATTCTATTTGATTTTCCATCATTTACCTTACACTTCATAATCAATTTTTTTAAAAAAATTAAGAATTTTATTAACAGCCTTCATGACATAATAAATTGAAAAAATTTAAGAATTTTACCAACAGCTTGGACATTACACGGGTTAGCAACTCCTATTATAATCTGTTATTCTTTTCCTTCTAGGCTGCCTAATGCGAAAATAAAAATAATAAAAAGAGGAAAACTCATTACCTTGGAAAGCCATGAGGATTCATAATCAAATCAGGGCAAATTCCACGTTCAGTAAAAGGAAAATCTTCCTGTTGAATGATTGTTCCACAAACACCTTTTTGCCCATGCCTACTACTGAATTTGTCACCAACCTAAGAGAAAACACAAGCAAAATGATGAGCAAAGACATGTGAAACTCCTTGGAATTAGACCCAACAAATAAAGGCAGATGAAAAGCCATACCTCTGGTCTACGAGTATGGCGAATTATGAACTTGACACAGAGGTTGTTATTCTTATCTGAACTAAGAGCAACTCTATCTACCACACATGTCTCACCTTCGACGCCTTTGTACGTTTGAATACTAGGCTTATATTTGCTGGACATTGAGAAATGGGTAAACAATATTCATATTAAAAAAAAAAAAAAAAACTGTTCAAGGTTCAAGTTACTGACATGTCTGCTAATGCTGCAGCAGATTTTAATTGCCCCCTTGTTTCCACTGGGGTCTCCTTGTTGATATAGATATCATTTGGTCTAATAATTTCCCCAGGAGCAGCAAGTCCATCATCATCCAATATCTGCACAAGTGACGAGATAAAAGTAAACACATGAAGACATTGCAATTCAAAATTCCAGAAGGATAGTCAAAAACACTGGAATAAGAAAAGGCTCCCTGACTTCTGTATGCAGGAAAGCTCAGACACAAATTGACATTCACTTCTAAGTAATAAATATAGTAAGCTGAATCAACGATTTGGTACTTGAGATAGATGATAGCTACTTTTTTTTTTTTTTTTTCGGTTTGGGGGGGGGTGAGTTGGGGGTGGTAGGAATGGAATTTAGAAGGGGACTGACCGAATCTAGCTTATTTTATCTCTTTAGCATTTATGACATCATCAAAGGTGAAGAAAACACTGCAAAGACAAAATAGGAAGAGCATATGGTCCAGACACAATTCCTATGAGATTGAAGCGTATTAGAAAGATAAGAATGTTAAGGAATGCTTGACAAGATTTTGAAATTGAAGAAGATGCCCAGGTACTAGAAGAGGAACACAAAGAGGAACACCCTTGCTTTCTCCTTAACACTCCAGGGAGCTGAAAGGAAATGGTCCATATACACATAAAATAATTCATGATTGGGGCTTATGTAAATTGCATAAAAAGGCGGATCATGATATGCATTACCCTTTCCCTTTCTTCAGTCGTCTGAGGCCTTAATATTCTATCTGCTGCACCATTTTCATACGATAGAGTGGTTGCAGTATATCTGTCATTGAAGCAAACATAAATAAACAACCACAAATAATACATTACTGCAAATAGAACAATGACGATACATATCAATTCAGCAACCACAAGAAAATGGAATCTTAAAGTTATGTACTTCTTCATGGCAATACAACGACCAAAACCACGATCTAAAGAAGCCTTATTCATGACTATTGCATCCTCTATATCATAGCCACTGTAACTCATCACAGCAACAGTTGCATTCTGGCCTGCCCCAAGTTTATCATAACCAACCTGAAAGCAAACTAGTTAATTCACAGCCCATTATCTTGACTACATTTATCATACAGTGTAATTACCAGTTCAATTGTCCTTGTTGTCAGTAGAGGCCGTTGAGGATATACCAAAAGATAAAGTAATGAGTCCATCCGAAACAACTAACAAAAGTCAAGTGATTAAGATCATAAGTTATGCACAAAACATACTCTGTTAATATGATAACTTGCACAAATATTAAAAAACACAAAATTTCAGAAAATATAAAATTGACATGGCACCATATTTGGAGCAAGGGCAGCAGCAAGAAAAAACAATAACTTATGCTCATTCTTTTTCTGGAAAAATCAACCCTTTCATGTCCAATTGAATGAAGATCCCATGCACAGCTAAACATACAAAGTAAAAGCCAGCCTCCTAGATGAAAATTATTATTCCCAATCACTACATGTTTTTCGTAAATTTTTTTAAAAATATTTATGGCACAGATTTTAGCTGTTCAAGATGGACAAAGTAACTCAGTCAATTATTTTTGGATCAACCACACATCAGAAAAGAGAGGAAACAGCAGAGGGTTGCCAACCCTCCCTATATAGCTCCTCATTCAGGTTGGATTCATGGCCTCGTCCTCTCACAGGAAAGAGATAAATATAACTAGCCATCAATTCTGTTGGCAACAAAGTATCTAAGAAAAGTTATGGACACAATGATAAGCGTGACCATGTTGGTGGGTCCATAGTTAAATTCAATTATGTACCACATATGAAGTGATCAACAACTTATCCAAGGACTAAATTAAGGAAACAAATCCGAAAAAAGTTTGACAACCTTTTGAATGAAATGGCAGGCTAGAGAGGCAGGAATCTAAAAATAACAGTGGTAATCATTTTATTTTCCAAAACACATAGTACAAATGAAAAGTACAATGAAAATGTCATAAAAAAATATAGTTCCGACATATAGTTCCATGCGTGCATATAGATAAGATTCAATGAATAGCATGCACGGGCAGATAATTGAAAACATGTTACTGCAGTAGCAAAATGAAGCTACGTTAGCTGAACAGTGCAATCCAGCCAACAAACAAAAAACAGGCTAGAATAGTTTCTCCTGCATGAAAATGATGACAGAAAATCACTTGCCTGGTTGTATGCAATGTTTCCCATAGCTTGCTTCCCCATAGCACACTGTTACATGACAGAAATCGAAAGATAAGAGTGAAAACTTCTAAGCTTAAGCTCATGGAGATGCAAAATATTAAATATATAGAACTTAGACACTGAAACCTGATATGTATTTCTTGGTGACTGATTATGATGAGGAAATGGTATTAGCCCAGCACAAACACCTAATATTGTGAAGGGTTCTATCTCAATATGAGTAGTCTCAGGTGTAGCCTCCGCCTCGTACAGAGCTATCTGTAAAAGAAAAAACTTATGCATCAAAACGTCAATTTCTATCTAGTGCAACTTTCACAACAGCTAAAAAGTTTCAAGATGTTTGATGAGAACTAACCAGAGCATTGTTCTCCTCATTGACATCAAGATATTCGATTAATCCCTCACGTAAGAAATCATCAAAAGTGCGGACACCATCCTTAAAGGGAAGAATAAAGTAAATCAGTTTTGAAGCAACCATTCTATGTGTAGAACACATTAATAGATCAAACTCACCACCAACTCTTTCATATGGTGTGCCTTAATCCTTGATACACCTTTGTCTGCAATAACAAGTGGACGACAAACTCGACCTCCATCAGAAGCAATGTACACAACACGCTGATTGACATTTTGATTCTCACAATCAGTTATCAATGGCAGAGATCATGGCATAGATAATGGCAGGATTATGGCATAGATTATGGATCAATGGCAGAGATCATGACATAGATAATGGCAGGATTATGGTAGAAATTATGGCAGGATATATGAACCAAAATTACGGAAATTATGGCTGTAATTATCTCTTACCATATCTAGCGTATTAGCTGTAAATGTGTTCCTAGTTGTGTATTAGATGTATATATATTCTTAGTAAAATAAGATTGTACTGCAATTATTATTTCATTGAAAGGATCCTCAAGAAATGGGCATTTCAGTCAAAAATTGTTATGGTATCAGAGCCAATACAACCACTTTGGTTCTGAAATTTTCTGGTCTAAGTTTTTTTTTGGATTGATTATTTTTCTTTGAAAATTTTGGTCAACCAACTTATGGTTGGCAGTCTTGATTTTGGAGTTTTTTTGGATTTGAAATTGTTTTAGAGAATGACTATTGAGAATTTTTCTAGAAAGACAGCTACAAAAACTTTGAATATCAAGTTTACAGGAAAGAATTATGCTGCATGGGAATTTCAATTCAGAATATTCCTAAAAGGGAAGGAAATTTGGAGTCACATCGATGTGACATCTCCTGCTTCTGCAGATGCTAAGGAATTGAGTCAATGGGAGACAAAGGATGCTCAAATTATTTCTTGGATTTTAGCATCCATTGAAGGTCACATAGTGAACAACTTACACTCCTTTAGTACAACTAAAGAAATCTGGGATTATCTAAAGCGTGTATATTATCAACATAAAACTGCGAGACACTTTCAACTTGAACTTGAGATTAGTAATTTCTGTCAAGGTAATCTCTCTATTGATCAAATATTATTCTGGTTTTACTAACCTATGAAGTGAATATTCTGGTATTGTCTATTCTAAGGTATATAAGGAGGCCTTAGCTAGCCTTCAAGAGGTCCGTGAAACTAGTAAGCGAGATCAGCTTCTGATGAAACTGAGAGCAGAATTTGAGACTGCACGTGCTGGATTGCCGAATAGAAATCCAGTTCCTTCTTTGGATGTCTGTCTTGGTGAATTATTACATGAAGAACAGATAATGGCGACACAAGTTGTCATTGGAAATATTGGACCTTTTCGTCATATGTTTGTCTCTCCTGGAGCTGTCTACTGATTTAATTTCTGTTGGACAAATGGTGGATGATAACTGTGACGTGCATTTCTCTTGAAATGGTTGTCTTGTGCAGGATCAAGTGTCGGGCAAGGTGATAGCGAAGGGGCCTAAAGTGGGAAGATTATTTCCATTGCAATTTACTCTTCCTAGAAATTTGTCTTTGGCTTCTATAATTGTTGAGAATAAGGCTACAAATTGGCATAAACGATTGGGTCATCCAAATGATGTGATTTTGTCTTATTTAATGAAATGTGGTTTTCTTGATACAAAAAACCAGTGTTCAGTTCATTGCTTGCCTATTAATTGTTCTACATGCAAACTAGGGAAAAGTAAAACCTTACATTTCCCTGCATATGGTAGCCATTCTAATGCATGTTTCGAGATTATACATTCTGATGTTTGGGGTCTTACATTTATCATTTCACATGCTCAATATAAATATTTTGTGACATTCATCGATGACCATAGTCGTTTCACATAGATATATTTTCTACGCTCCAAAGTTGAAGTCTTCAATGCTTTTCAGACTTTTCTAGCTTATATTGAGAGAAAATTTTCGACATGTATTAAAGTGTTTCGTTCTGATAATGGTGGTGAATATATGTCACATGAATTTCAGTGGTGAATAGATGTCACATGAATTTCAATCTTTTTTTCATCAGAAAGGTATTATATCTCAACGATCATGTCTTTATATGCCAACAGAACGGAGTGGCCTAATGTAAAAACCGTCACCTGTTGGATATGGTTCGAATATTACTCTTGGAATCTTTAGTTCCAGCTAAATTTTGGGTGGAGGCTTTGTCGACAGCGATTTATTTGATTAATCAACTGCCTTCTGAACAATTACATTTTGATTCGCCTTACTATCGTCTATTTGGTATGCATCCCGATTACCAAACGCTACATACATTTGGATGTGTTTGTTTTGTTCACTTGCCTCGACACGAGCGCCACAAACTCACCGCTCAATCAGTAAGGTGTGCTTTTATGGGTCATAGCACTACTTAGAAAGGTTTTTTTATGGTATAATGTTGTTGTGATTCGCATGCATGTTTCTAGAAATGTAATTTTCTTTCAGCAACAGGTATCTCATTCTAATGATGTATTGTTTCCTAGTTTTGATGATATTTCACTACCATTTGAGCATTTTAAACTTGGTATTGTCGATCAACGAAGACAACCCCCATCATCTCATATCCTTCCTGACACTGATTCAGTGCCTGCTCTGGTGACTCTTCCAAAATCTTCTCGTATTAGTCATCCTCCTGATAGATATCGTTACTCTGCTATTTTAGCTAATACTACAGATCCTACTTCTTATTCTCAGACAACCAAACATGTGCGTTGGAACAAAGCTATGAAAGAAGAGCTGCAAGCTCTTTAGGAGAATTATACTAGGGATATTGTTCCTTGTCCTACTGGTGTTAAGCCCATTGGTTTTAAATGAGTATATTCCATTAAACTTCGATCTGATGGCACACTTGACGGATATAAGGCACAGTTGGTGGCATTCAATAATCGTCAAGAGTATAAGGTGGACTATGAGGAGACATTTGTCCCTATAGCAAAAAATGACCACTGTACGCCTTGTTCTAGCTATTGCTGCTTCAAAGGGGTGGTCACTACAACAAATGGATGTTAAGAATGCCTTTTTGCATGGTTATCTTAAGGAAGACATCTATATGACTCCACCTCCAAGGTTATTTTCTACACCATCTTCTGATGTTTGCAAAATAAAATGATCACTCTATGGTTTGAAATAGGCCCCACATGCATGGCTTGATAAGTTCAGATCTACACTTCTTAGCTTGTCATTTGTTCAGAGTCAGTATGATTCCTCTTTATTCTTTTACAAGACTGCAAAGGGAATGGTCCTACTCCTCGTACATGTTGATGACATTGTTATTACAGGGTCTGATATTCAAATGATTTCATAAATCCAAGAGAATCTTGAGCGTGCCTTTCATATGAAGAATTTGGGTTCTCTGCACTATTTTTTAGGCCTTGAGGTACATTCTACCTCAAATAGTACATTCTTACATCAACATAAATATGCCCAAGAGTTCATTAATTTGGCTAGTCTTCAAGATGGTCGTACTGCTGATACTCCGTTGGAAGTGAATGTCAAGTACAGATGTGATGAGGGTGATATTTCATCTAATCCCTCTTTCTACAGACAATTGGTGGGGAGCCTAAACTATTTGACCATTACTCGGCCTAATATTTCCTTTGTTGCTCAACAAGTTAGTCAATTCATGCAAGCACCTACCCCACCTTCACTTGACTGTTGTTCGTCGCATTATTCGCTATTTGCAAGGCACTTTTGCTAGAGGTCTTCTCTTCCGTGTTAATTCTCCTATTCAATTGGTTGCATATTGTGATGTTGATTAGACTGGTTGCCCTAACACGCGACGTTCAATAACTGGTTGGTGCATGTTTTTTGGTAACTCTTTTATTTCTTGGTGGAGCAAAAAGCAAGATCGAGTATCTAAATCCTCTACTGAGTCTAAATATTGTGCTATGTCCTCTACATGTTCTGAAATTGTTCGGCTTCGAGGACTATTAGGTGAGCTTGGGTTTCCTCAAATCAAGCCTACTTTGCTTCATGCAGATAATACTGGTGTCATTCAAATTACTGCTAATCTAGTATTTCATAAGCGCACTAAACACATTGAGGTGGATTGTCACTCTATTCGTAAAACATATGATGCGCATGTTATTTCTCTCCCACATATATCCACTTCTTTTCAGATTGCTGACGTGTTTACTAAGGCTCTATCGCGGCAACGACATCACTTTCTTGTTGGCAAATTGATGCTTTTTAATCATCCAACATCAATTTGAGGGGAGATATCAATAGCAGAGATCATGACATAGATAATGGCAGGATTATGGGCATAGATTATGGGGATATCAATGGCAGAGATCATGACATAGATAATGGCAAGATTATGGCATAGATTATGGTAGAAATTATGGCAGGATATATGAACCAAAATTACGGAAATTATGGCTGTAATTATCTCTTACCATATCTAGTGTATTAGCTATAAATGTGCTCCTAGTTGTGTATTACTGTATATATATTCTTACTAAAATTAGATTGTACTACAACTATTATTTAATGGAGAGGATCCCCAAGAAATGGGCATTCAGTCAAAAATTGTTATCAGTTACTTGAATGTCAACAAGACAAAATTAAAAAGTTCACTTAATCATAAGAATACAGCATAGAAAAATTTCCTTTTTTTTTTTTCATTTCATTTATGCTCGACAGTTCACAAGTGGAACCTAAACATTTGCAGACAAACTTCACAGAATAGTTTATTATAGTTATTCTGAAGTTGCAAGTTATACTTGCTTTTAACAACCTTACACCAAGTGGAATCATCCTCTCAATAGAACATCTACCAACTGGAGCAATGTTTTTTTAGACACTATATTTCAAAAAACCTCCAAAGTTGTTCCCAACTGAGTAAATTATCCGACTTAAGTCCACCAGCTCCAGACCTAATAAAATTTCTCATAACTCATCTCTGATTTAATCTTATCTGCCAACTATAGGACCTTAAACAAAGCCAACTACTACAAAGGCATACTAGAAAGGCAAAGCTCACATTAAAGCGATATGTTCTAGTGAAAAGAAAGCACCTTACCAAGAGGGCAACCTCCTTGCAATCTTGGCAACAAGAAATCCCAAAAAGCACTAGTCCTAAGATTACCACTAAAAGAGGCATCCATGTAAGTCAAAGATCAATACCAAGCATATACAACCAGCTAGCGATGTAAAACATGAAAACTCCTCTTCAGACAAATTATTACTAGCCAAACCACTTGAAAAGAAATACATAATTGGTCCAGACAAATTAACCAAGCTTAAACCTTGTGACCATTTTTTTTTTCTATTAAACAAGCGAAACTTTAATTCCTGTAGCTTTATCTTCAAAATTTTCCTTATTTGCCAGTTATTAAGATGCCTCTCCTCTGCTAGTTCCCACTTTTGCCAGGATTGACAACCTATTTATTACATTTTCTCTTTATTTACTACAGTAAACATGATTCTGACATGCAACCATGTGCTTATTAGCATTTTACATCTGGGTTAAGATCCACACCTCAGACTATTTCATCAATAATATAAGCCCAAACCTGCCCTATTTCACAACCATGTATAGAAAAAAGGAAAAAGCAATTTAAACATTTAAAATACACAAGAACAAAAACTTCCTAATTTGATCATTTTTCTAGGTTTTCATACCTGCTTCTCATTCACAAAGATAGATACAAACTCGCCAATTTTTCCAGCTCTTCGCAGCTTTCTCATTGCATTAGCAAAAAACTGAACATAACAGTTTTGGGAAGCAGATGAGCTAGAAAGTGAATTTAAAGGAACAAAAGAATTTAATCATATTTATACACATTTATTCATCATAAAGAAACTATATTTTACCTGTGGCCTCCTGTGCTTGCCAAGAATAAGCCCATTAAATATAACTAGAAAAGAATCTGGTGTGTGAAGCTCCTCCCCAGAGAGAAGTTCCAAATCTTCAACTCCCAAACAGTAGCACTGTTGCAGAACAGATCAGAATCTTATACTTCTTTTTTGAAATACCCAGAAAAGCATAACATAATAAAAGGCATACATGCACACATACATATACACCGACATCGTAATTGAAAGCAAAGCGTTCTAAGTTATATGCAAAAAAGTAGTAAGTGCATAAACTTTTAAGTGTCTCTACTACTTATCATTCATGTTTTGACATGTCAATTTTTTTTTTTTTTCCAATTAGTTAAGGATTGAAGAATCCTAAGTTTCGAGAACAAGAAGTTAAAAATGATTGGAAATATGATTGGAGGAAGCAGGGGAGTCACATGCACTTGCATAGGAAAACAAAGGAAGGGGCTACAAAGTAGTTGGCTTTACATTTTAAGACTGCTAATGATACCCAACAATAACAATCAAAAGTTAATTAAAATCGTCTATGAAACATTGGTCCAATTGGACATAAATATGATTTTAATGTCATACGATTAACATGACTAATTATGAATTTGATGTGGCAAAAAAAAGCAGAAAATTAACCACAGAAAAGAAAAATATAATAACAAACAAAAAATTCTCACAAGGAACTTAACAACTGAAACATAATTTGTTAAGTGCATATCAATAAGAACAATAAACAGTAACTTGTCAGAAAATAAAACCAAGTAATCATTCATATGCCCCTCTAGACTACCTAAGATCTCTGAAGACAAGAGCTCAACAACTTGTAAAAGAACCATAGACACTTTAACTCCCGTACACTTATTCCTGTGAAAGACCTAGTTATTAACTGCCACGGGAATCTTAAGAATAGAAATACAATGTCCTGAAAATACATGCCTATCTAGGTCCCTTTACTTGGCTTCATCTCTCTGAAATCACCAGTTACATATGGATTTCACACTCTCACAGATCCTTTAAATACAAGTTTCCAGTAGTCTTAAAATGACACAGCATTGACCATGAACATAATCATTTTCAAATTCCAGAGAAAATATACCAAACAAAGCTAAAAGCGTTTTTTCTTTCCCAGTAACTTAACCCATAGGCAAACAATTACTACGCAATCACAGATGTGGCAATACAAGATCCAAACACACATACAACCATACGTACCAGTCAACTATGCCAAACAAAGCACATCCACAATTCAAGTGAGAACACGTATTCAGTCATCTAAGTCCATAGGTTATAGGTATTGGATTGCACATATATGGAATTGAAATCCAACTTGCACATATATGGAATTGAAATCCAACTGCTAGATCTGGTTTATGAAATCCTAAATGCTGATAATCTTATTCATATCCAGAATGTATGGGCAACCTCAAAACAGAGTACCATTTAACTAAAACACTGCCATGTTATAATACTTGAAACATGTTAGGAAGCATGTCTTTATCCTTTGGTGTTTTAAGCATATCATAAATATTTATTTGCCATTCATGGACGAGTAACATTTCAACTAACTAAAGACATACCAGAGAAATTAATGGACCCTCTTCTTCATCAGTTGTAACATGAGTCATTAGCGCCAAGTTCTTCACTAGTCCACAAGCTTCACCTTCTGGAGTATCACAAGGGCAAAGCATGCCCCACTAAAACAAAATTGCAGAATGATCACTCAATCAAATAATTAAAGGTCAACAATAGAACATAAAGGCCTAAGCAACAATAATAATCATTTAGTCTAGAATACATTTCCAAGGTAACGT
Source organism: Omphalea diandra (assembly GCA_949677035.1). Lineage (NCBI taxonomy): Eukaryota > Viridiplantae > Streptophyta > Magnoliopsida > Malpighiales > Euphorbiaceae > Omphalea > Omphalea diandra. The sequence continues at coordinate 17,840 of CATIWR010047123.1, read as the reverse complement.
AGAGACATCAACATTACCTGGCTAGGTTGCAACGCTCTAGGCCCACTTACTTTCCTGGACTTTTCAAATTGTGGTGAGACTCTTGTCATCATCCCCAAACTTGCGATATAGGATAATCTAATCAACACCTTTCAGTGTAGAATTTTTAATGAGATCATCCATATATAAGTAAAAATTATAAAATAATAAAAGAGATAAAGCAAATGCAAAAAGGAAATACAATATTGTTGGGGTAAAAAATGGATAGATTTACAAAACCTGTGTCATGCCTTTCCTGTGCATTTTAAATCTTTTGACATCAAAGTTGCCAGTAGAAAGTGTTCTTTCTAGCCCATTTGTAATACTGTCTCTGTGTAAATACTAACACCAGAAGAAAGGAAAAAGAAATTATCAAGTTAGAGAAACTCATTCCAGGAAGTTTATACATACTGAGCTCTCTAAGTCTAAAAGAGTCATGTAACAATGACAGAAGAATATATAAAACGAAGATTGATAATATGATGCAAATAAAGCTTTTCATGCATGTAATGCAATTTTCTTTTTATTTGACTTGGATCAGACAACTTCCACAGGACAACTAGAACATTGAGATGGATTTGTGGAACACTGGCAAGGACATGAATCCATATTGTTAGTGCTCTATATCAGATCTGTCCACCTCCTATTGCTAATGGAAATCCCTTCATGATCAATTCAAGCCAAAAGGCTGATGCACTAGAAGCAACCTGGTTTTCCAGTTAACAAATTTACTTTGAGAATATATGACATCTGGCAACTAAGCCATGCTCAAACTCCAGGTAACAGACACCAACAGCTTAAAGTGGACAAGCAATTCCCAGCTACAAAATGATGCAGCACTAACCTGGCTGGGAAAAGAAGTGGTATGAAACAAATGGAACCCAAAACGAAAAAGTCTCTCAAACTGTACAGAATGTCCAAATGTAAATCAAAAAATTATATTGCTGACCCCCAATCGACAGAACACTTTGGCATTGATCACTTCTGAAATTCCTATTCTTTCAACTATGGTGATCAAAGAATGTAAGCACATAATCAGAAGAAATAGAAATACATGAAAAAAAGTACATGAATGTATGACTATGAATTTATCTACACATTTATGTATGCATGCATCGATATGTAATCTTCACAAGAAAGACACTGAAATCTTTAGAATCAATTTTAAGCCTCAAATAGACAAGAATTTGAACCAATAATGTTCACCACTTACTTGGGAAAGGTCAAACCGGCTAGATCGGTTTTGTTTTGTCAGCACAGTGTCTATTGTTCTCTGAACCTCAGTTATCATCGTCTTAAACAAATCCTACAGAGCAAATAAAAACAGATAGAAATTATTTGTGTTTTAAAAACAGCACATAAAAATAGCATTTGCAAGAAGCATAAACTCTAGTATAATACCTCAAAGAGCAGAGAAATTAACTGGCCAGAGAGCTCCAATCGTTTGTTACCCACATAATCCTGTAAGGTGGATGGAAACAACAGTTTGAGACATACAATTAACTACCAAGTCCCTCTCTCTCTCTCTCTCTCTCTCTCTCTCTCTCACTCTCTCTCTCTCACACACACACACACAAAAAAAATCCCTGGCATGCAGCATGCTCAATGTTGAATCAATCTAGGTATCAAAACACTTCCACCAATTTTATCCTAAAAAAGCATAAAACTTCATCAAAGATGAAAAAGAAAGAAGAAGAGTGGTCATGGCATGCTCTGAACCACAGTGCAGTCTATGCAGCTGCCAACTTAAAGCAAACCATTTCCTTTAAAAGGCACTTCAACATACACAAAAGGCTTCCTGAAGGTAACAAATGGATCACCCTTGGCTGATGGTAACAAGAGAGAAACCTCTAATGGTGCTTGCTAATGCAAGCATGAGGGCAGAGGAAGGATTACCCTAGGCAACCGCTTAGTTGCACTTGCTGTAGAATCCTTTGAACAAGAGGAACAGTCATAGTTGAAGGGTGCTATATAATCTGAGCCTCATATAAAGCCACAAACCTTGTTTGAAAAGTTCTTCAATCAACCATTTCTATAATTTCCTTCTGATCCTTTCTCATAAAAAAAAAAATATTTGTTCTTTGTTTAAAGAAATTCTTTTGTAGCCTCATACATATCTTTGCAACCCTATGGTATTGCCCCTTATTACTGTTGTAGAATCTACTCGCATCAATGTGTGTGTGTGTGTGTGTGTGTGTGTGTGTATAGTCAGAACAGATAAAATTACCTTGTCATCCATTGCATCCTTGTTTAACATAGCCTCCATCATCCTCCGCAACATTACGGCAACATATAAACATTTTGGTCGAAAATTATTTTTGTGCATCTGAAGGCAGGAAAACAAAGGTTAACAACTGGTGACCAAAATATATCCATCAATTGTGACTCTAGTGAAAACCTACCAGAACATTAGCAAGAAATACATCTCGAAGAATAGCCAAAGCTCTATTTTCCTGTAGAAATTATCAAAAATTTCCATGTTAAATGCAACTCTAGCGGACAATAATACATCCACACATAATATCACTGATACATAAAGACAGTGTGTGTCTGCGTATGTATATAAAGAAAGAAAGAGGAAGGGAAGACCTTTCCAGATGAAGAACTGGAATATGTAGACATCTTCACCTGTGACAGCCAGCAAGTGATATGAAAATTGCACCCAGAGAATGTGTATAAAGACAACACAAACAATCAAATTAAGACATCTTTCTTGGGCAAAAAAACATATGCTATCATCAAATAATAAATTGGACGCAATTTTAAAAGAAGCACAAACAATTAGCAGGACTTTCCTCATAAACATATCAAAATGATTGAACCTAACGATGCAAAAAGCTGAAGCGAAATAATCAGAACTGGTAGATAACACACAACAGCAATTTAACTGAGCCTTCATCCAAATTGTCCAAAATACAAAGTCATGTCACATGTCAATGATAAGGACAGTACATGAGTGGGTCATCTTGTATTTTCTACTTCAGATACCGTATTTAACTATTGGTATCATGAACATTTTGGCAAACTTTACTGCCCAAGTGATGTGCCTGAGCTGACATTGAAAAATATCATCCCTGGTGGTGGACCAACCATATACCCATATTATGGACAAGATACTGTTCTCCAACATGGATAGACATCAAAGCATTTGATTTGCCAAAAACTCAACTGACAACATCTGGCGCTGATTCTGATGATTGAATATGGGATGTGATTTGCCTACCCTAAGTAAACAGAGGATGATTAGGTTTCTTCTAATGAGCTTCCACCATTGGGCTTGCTTGCTCTCCAAGTTCACATAAATCAAAATGGAAATAAGAAAGCAAACTCATTTAGCAAGAAAAGCCTCAACCCCAAAGTTTTGCAATGTTGAAGTGCAACATTTTTGAGCTTATGATAAACATACTGAAATATGTCAAGCCCATTACACCACAAAACAATGGTTCGGAAATGGACCAAAAATGGAAATTAAATTGCAATAGAAAGCAAATTTTTATAGGGGAAATTTTCTCAATTAAACAGGACATCTATGATCAACATATATGTCAATAGCCATGCATGATATCATCTTATAATTGAACATCAATCAAAATGAGGTCTTCATCATCTGGACTGCTTTTGGCTGTTAGAAAGCAAAAAAATTATGTAACAATAATTGCAGACATATGATCACTTTAAAGTCATAGTTAGTGCATATACTTGAGGAATTAAACACCAGAATCGCCAAATATTATTGCATTGTACAAACGAGAATATCACACCTTTCCTTCAAGGTACTCCAAAGCTTTTTGTTGTGTGTATATATTCAGACCAGCACATTCCTGATATCAGAGCAACAAACCATACACATCAGTACATCACCCAAAAGTTAAGAGAAAGTATAAAAAAACAAAATGATGGAGAGAAGAGAGAGAGAGAGAGAGATTTAGATGTATAACTTGTGTGCAGAAAAAGATAAAACATTGGAAGCAAACTTATGTGATACATCCAGAATGTTAAGAAAATGATACCAATTACAAATGCAACATCTTAAAGAATATCTAACTTGAAATTTATATTGTGTCCAAAAGATACCAGCATATTCCAGGCTCCAGCTGCTGACTCGTAAAAAAATTTTAAAACATCCCATGAGATCCAAAAAGATGGTGTCATATAGAAACAATAGAAACGGATTCCAGTTTGGACCTCAGGACAACTAGAAAGTATTTTCCATTCAAAGAAAATCATGGCCTGTTGCATATTTGGTATCAGAATTGTGAACTTATTATAATATAATCACTAAATTTGGAATCGACAATGACTCCCAAGCACGAATGCCACAGATGCTTAAATGTGCAGTTTCTATCAATAAATGTCTAATCAAGTTGTCTGTGAAATTTTCCATAGAGTTGCATGACCAATTACCTCAATAGATGGCAAAAGTAGGGCACTATATCGAGGATCTCTTCCCAACATCTGTACAACCTCTTGATCACTCTCCATTCCCATAGCCTTCATCACCACCATAATAGGAATCTACAGCACACTTTGAAATGATGAAACCATCCACAAGCTAAGCAATTATTTGAAATATGTAAAAAAAATTAAAGGAAACTAGACATAAAAAAACAAAAAGATAAAAAGAAAGGATTCTGAAACAAATACCTTTTTTGCAAATTGATTGAGGCATAGGTACATCTTATCCTTTTCCATCTGAATAACTGTTTTGCTCTTTGTTGTTTCCGTGCTGCTTGTAACAGATGCATTTATACTAAAAACAAAAACCAAACAACAATAAGGACTGTAACCCATCTTGAGAAACCAAAATAACAGTATCAACTGAACAAATATATCATCAGAACAGTCAACAATATTGCCAAAAACACAATTACATTACACGACTAAGAGCTTCCTCATAACAAAAATAAATATACAAATGCCTAAAGGATATCAAGAAGTAAATGAGAATAGGACATAAGAAGAACCAGCAGAGAAACTCACTTTCCCTTCTTATCAGTATCAATAATAATTCTATTCTTTGAAAGTTGCTCTTGTATTAAAATCACCTGAAACAGATTAGTAGGGCCAAATTATGTCAAGACTGAACAAAACATGAACAATATACACAAGACCGAACAAAATTGAGAGAGCAGAAAACAAATAATTTTCCACATTACTATCTTGTAGGCTATAGTTTATAGCATATGCCCTTTGATACCTCTTAATGTCCATATATTTCATTAAAAAGAAAAACGAAAATACTTCCAACATTTTTAATCATTTCATAGTTGTCATGAAAAGATACATGATTCCCTCACAAGAACCAGAACTCAAGAACCTAAGTTTGAGAAACTGAAGAGGAGTTGAAACTTATTGTAGAAGGTTCGTGCAACTAAAGTAATCTTGATTGACCAAAACTTATCATTGATATGATAACTTAACAGGAAGATGTAACAGAAATAAGGGAAGAGATGTACAAACAAAACTTACTATATTATAAAAATTTATCAATAGTGATTCAAACGATCAGTTTTTTTATTCAGACACATGATGCATGGCACAAAGATAAATTTGGACAATATGAAGGATTTTCCACCACATGTCAGTAACATGGCAGACTATATGGTCAAAAGAACACATTCACCAACAAGGCATAATGTACCAACAATTGCAGTATGAAATATGCTCAAAAAACACACACATGAACAGACATTGTTTTGACGACTTGAATACTATATCTTATTCCTAATGTCAAAAAGCATCAGATAAGTATGCACCTTTTCTGTCCCTTTTATGACAAAGTATCCTCCAGGATCAAGAGGGCACTCACCTAAAGTCAACAAACAATTAAGAAGAAGCATGGAGAAAAAAATAAGCAGCAACAAAAGTCATATTTCAGTTTCTTGCACACAAACCAAGTCTTGCAAGTTCAGCTTCATCTTTTCCATATAATACACAGCAGCAACTCCGTAACATGATAGGCATTCTTCCAATCACAACATCATTCTGCAAGAATAACTATATTTTCAACATCCATAATTACATTTCCACACTATTAGATATCACAATTATACTATGATTACCTTTTCCACTCTGGTTTTCTGACCATGGCTTCCTTGAATGTACTCAATATTGACCATTATTGGTGCAGCATATCTACAATTCACGGCATGTAAAGATTAAAAATTTACACACATGCAAATATTACTAATGCAAAACCGTTCCAAATCCAGAAGTCCATAGCTTGACAGCCCTATGTGTGACCGACAAAGAAGCATTTACATTCAGAATGGCATGTGGTTCCATATTTGTACCAAAATGTGTTGGAGTAAAAAGGGAAAATAATAGGAAAGACAATACAATTTCTTGCTTCATTCAAGATAGGCTCAAAACAAGAAAAAATACCATTCTCTTGTTATCCTGCTATGATAGATATTCAATCACCTCATTGCTCGACCAAAACAAAAGCTTACAGTAGTAAAGTAAAATCAAGTCAGAGATACAAGTGAGAATTAATGACTACAATACATACGTCATGTCAGCTAACCGACACATATGGGGACTAAGTTGTTCATTAACAGCATCCACCATCACCGAAGGTGTACCAATTCTCACATCTTTAAACCTGATGAATTAACACACAAACCCCAGAAAGGGAGGAAAAAAAGGTCAGTTAGGAATTGAAATTCCTCAAGAGAAAAATATAATTTAGGTATTTACATGACCAAGACGAGACAACAACCAGAAGAATAGATACCTAAGGTAAATCCCAGGATCAATGGTGGATACAATGCGATCATTGGCACGAACAATCTTCTTTATACCAACATTTACAAAGTAATTAAACGAGTCCAAGTGCTGCTTCACCAGTCCTCTCACCTGACCATAATAACCGTACATTAACCCCCCCCAAAAAAAAAAAAAAACAACGCTACACTTACAGTACGCGCATTTACAATTACAACTAATACTTACCTTTAAGAACTCGGGAAGAAGCTGGAATTTATCAACGGCGGATTTTATAGGGGCAGTAAGCTTTTGCTGATCGATCAAATGGTCCACCACATTTGACCTAATTAACATAAACAGTTAACCAACAATCAAAATCAATGCAAAATATAAAAGAAAGGGGAAAAACTTACTCTTGGCTTCCAATACGAGGATCTGCTCGCATGAGACCCATGGCTGATATGATTTATTTTCAAATAATTTCAGAGCGGAGCTAATAATAATTTTTTTTCGCTTACTAGTTACTCCTTCTCTTCTCCGTCCTGGTTTTCTTTCAACCGCAAAATTTTCGCTCTCTCGTGCTAGTAGAAAACAAGACAGACTTGCATTTGGAGCTGAGCAGGGCAGATGCTAGCGTGACACAAACCCTGTTCTAAAACCCTACTTGGGCCGGAATTAACCGGGCTTGAGAGCGCAAATTATATGATACACCCGGTTCATGTTAAATTTATATTAATATTAAAATGTATGCACATTAAATTCATGTTCGTTATTATTAAACTATATTTATATTAAAATGTATTAATTATATGTATATCAATTTTTAACTATATATACATTTAAATTTATGATGTAATATAACGTAATTCTAAGATATACAAATTGGTTTGTGGAGTAATTACCCATAATTTGATTGATTAAAAATAAAAAGGTCCAATTATAAAAAAATTGATGAATAAATACAAATCTTAATGTAAGTAGATCTAGAAAATGAAACTACAGTTATTAAATTATTTATTTACTTTTAAAAAAATAGTCAAATTACCATTTTCTTCTGCTCTTTTCTTTCTATATCGTAGTTTGGATAAAGGTTTTGGATGCTTATACAATCAAAAAACTCACTTGGGATGAACGATGGAGATCAGTTAGTTTACCAGAAAAAAAAAAAAAAAATTGGACACAACAGTTTTTTAAGCAAACTAAGGAAAGTTGCATTCCAAGCTGTTGTTTATAATATTTGGGATGCTAGAATTGCTTTGAAATATAATAACCCTAATGTCAATATTATGTATAACGCAATTACTAATTAGAGAAGCAATTTTGTACAGATTTGATTATAGTTCTAATACTAGCAATGGGAAAGATAGATGTTATTTTTTTTGGCACAGCGGCTACTGTGAGTTGTATAGTTGTTTTTCAGTTAATTTAATATAATCTTCTTTTAACCTGCCAAAAAAAAATTAGTAAGCAACGGCCGGCAATCATTAATTAATAAATATGAAATATTTAATAATTTAATAATTAAATTTGTAATTATATTATAAAATGATAAAAAAATAATTATTTTTATACTTTATTTAATTGTACATATAATACCAATTTATATAATAGTAAATAATGATGAATATGAGTTAATATTAGAAAAAAATGTCTAAATGTTTGTTTTTATATTTCAAATGTTAAAAAAATTAATTTTCAGCATTTAATTATATTTTCTAAATGTTAAACACTGATTTTTAAATTTAAACATTGAACATTGAATTTATCAAATATTTTATTTCAACATTTGAATACTCAAATGTCAAACCAAATCGACGCGAAATCTTTATTTTTTTCATATTTTATTTTGTTTATTAAGTTATTCATAAGAAATGAATAATTAAAATTAGCCCAAAATTTTAATTGTTAATCTTATAAAAATAAAAGAAAACTTAATTGAATTGGAAAACTTATGTCTTTGCTTTTGCTTAAATTATCATAAAAATCTTTAAATATATCATTGACCATATGACAAAATCATACAACAAAAATTATTCAATTTCACAGTCTAAATTCATATATAATATTATAGAGAATGTTGAAGTTAATACATTTTGTTGCTACTCATCCTTTTTGTTTTTGTTTCTTTTTTTTTTTTTTTTTGAAGGTTCCTACTGAAAGCTATTTCTTGCTTCAATATTAACTACGCATGCACTTAATTAATTCTATGGACTGGACTTTTTATTATAGACAAATCCAACCCATAAATTTAACAAAATGCTTGGCAATCTTATTGATGAATTTATTATGAATGAACTTAATACGAGATCAACTTCAAATTGATAAAATTGAGTTTCTATTTACTTTTAAATCTTGGCATGACTTCATTAAATTTAATCTATTTACTCTCATTTTTTAATTTTTATTGATAAAAAAATATTTAATAATGTTAATCTATCATTGCAATATATCATAAAAAATTATAAATTATTCATATATATATATATATATATATATATATATATTTAGTTAATAATATTTTTAAAAAATTAAAATTTATAACCTCCCCTCTAAAAAAAGATTATCAATATTTCTTTTTAGATGTCTCAAAATATATGTCTAATTTTGTTAAATAAAAAATATTTATAATTAATTTTTTTAATTTGCTCATTAATTATTAAATTAAAAAAATATTTATGTCTTATTAAAAATAATTAAATACAAATTAAAATATATTATAAATAATAAATTGATAAAATATTAAAATTTTTTAAATAATACGAGAAATAAATGGTGAAAACTTTTGGATGTAACAACTTTTAGATGTAAGAGTATTTATTTTTAAGAAATTCATGGCATCGCTTATCTAATTCATTCATTCATAAATTTCCGTGATAAACTCTTTTTTTTCCCGATTGCGTCCGACCCCATTGGGATGCAGAAAGGCCCGAATCTTCTCTTTCCACTAGCTGTCTGACATCTGCGTATATGATCGTTTCTTTCCTGCCAAGCCCCCATGTCGGATCTATGAAATTACATCTTTTCAAACTTCTCGGAACTCTCAACTTTTTTCTGCTAAAATCCAACGGGCCAAAATCAATCTTAACCATCACAGATTTTCCAACCCAACTCAGCTCAGTTCGTTGCGTCCATTTCTTTTTTTATAAGTTCGTTTTAAGGTAAGAACTCAGTGTTGTTTTGATCAATTATCATTCATTGGTTATATCATGAAATGGATTCAGGTGTCGTTTTGATTTAATTATTATATCTTGGTGCTGTTGGATTGATTCTGACATGAATTCCATTAAAGGCACAATCTTTTATACTTGTAAGTAATTATCATGGCTTTTTTTTTTTTTTATTTGCGGTAATTAATATCTATTACTAAGTTATTTGAATGTTTTAGGAGTAATTGGATGCAAAAGAAGGGATTTTTTTTTGTTGCAGATTTTTTTTTTCCATTTTTGTTGGAACCAATATTTATTACTAAGTTATTTGAATGTTTTAGGAATAATTGGATGGAAAAGATGGGATTTTTTAAAAGTTAAATGTGTATTTTTTTTCTTTTTTCACAGATCAGAGATTCTTGGTGGGTATTTAAGTTATTCGTGATGGGTGCTGTGGAGAATGCGGTGGTGAAAAGAGAGGATCATATAACAGGGGAGGTTAAACAGATGTTGAAAGGATTGGCATACAAGTGGGAGGATGTGGTTGATGCAAATGAAATGCAGGTGATCCCTCTTAAGGGTGCAATGACTAATGAGGTTTTTCAAATCAAGTGGCCAACAAAGACAGACAAGGCTCACACAAGGTTCTAGTGAGGATTTATGGTGCAGGTGTTGAGGTTTTCTTTGACAGGGATGACGAGATCCGGACTTTTGAGTTTATGTCCAAGCAAGGGCAGGACCTCGTTTACTTTGCCGGTTCTCAAATGGACGAATCGAAGAGTTCATACATGCACGGGTACTTTGATGTCCATTTATGTTTGTGACTTTTTCTTTTTTGGGGTAAAGACAGGGTCAAATCTATCAAAACAAAACAAAATATTACACTTTCTTTTAATTTTGAATCTGGGAAATGTATTTTTATCCCAATGGTGTGCATAGAGGTATCTTTTTATGCCGATTGTAGTTGCAGTCATTGGTTGGGGATTTTGCTGGTTCAAAAGTTGCTACAAATGTATGTTACTTTGTACTTGAGATCTGCATAGAGAAACTGAGAAAAGAATTGAGTTTGTCAGTTTCTTGCGGCCTGTTTGCAAACAGTTCTTTTTTTTTTTTTCTTTTTGCAATGCCATAGTGAAATGAATTAATATGTTAAATTTCAAATTACTTGTTTTCTAATGATGGAAGAAAAGGATATGAAGAGCTGAAAAAAATTGTCATTCCATGAACAATTATTTGCCTGTGCATTCAATTAATAAAATTGAAAATTGGATTCCATAACTACTTGCATTCACTTTCTGAAACAAACATTGCCCACCTGCTTCATATGTGAATTTCAGACGTTGTCAGCATCTGATTTGCGTGATCCAGATGTATCAGCTCTCGTAGCAGCTAAATTGAAGGAGTTCCATGGTCTTGAGATGCCAGGTCTAAAGAATATCTGCCTATGGGCTAGGTTGCAGTATGTTCCTTCTCCTTTTCCTTTTCCTGTTTCTTCCTTTCTGTAAACGGGGTCAGTAATATGTGTCTCCGCTAAAATGAGGTTATATGGGCTGTGCTGTTTGTTATTATATAGCTGCAATTACTTAAGTCGTGTTGCTTTTTCAGAAATTGGCTGGAAACTGCAAAGAGTATGTGTCCTTCTGAAGGAGCTAAAGCTATTTGCTTGGATGCCATTGAGGGGGAAATTGCCTTATTGGAAAAGGAGCTTGCTGGAGATCAAAGAATTGGTTTCTGTCATAATGATTTGCAATATGGTAACATTATGATCGATGAAGAGACAAAAGCAATAACCACAATAGTAAGTTTCTGTTCTTGTTCAATAGTTAATGAAGTCTAAGAATTTATCATCTCACTTTAAATGATGAAATCATATGCCTACTTTATAAGAACTTCATTTAACTATTTTAACTATCCATCTTTGTTGCTTTAATTGATGATTGATTTTTTCAAAGAACAAACATCGTCGTTATCTGTTTGTCTGTGTAATTGTTTACCTGTTTATTTTGTGAACCAACTGGTTAAACTTATTCCCTACCTATTGGAAAGCTTGTAGTTAGTGCCTTAGTGATGCATCTATTCTTCTGCCACTTCATGTTATATTTTGCTACAGAATTTTGCATGTTATGAATGCAATAAGCCTCGTTTCCATATGGTGCATTTAACCAAATTTGCACTGTAATGCAAGTGGATTTGTGACTTTGCTTGGTTGAACGACCTATAGGTTCTGCCACTTCATGTTATATTTTGCTATAGAACTGTGCATATTATGAATGCACTTTGACACACATTGTTTCAGTATGATGCATTCAACCAAATTTGCACCATAATGCTAGTAGAGTTGTGACTCCGCCTGGTTGAATGACCTATAGGACATTGGTGGCGTGACTAGTGGTCTCATGGATTCACTATTTTCTGAGGTCAAAGGGAGATAGATGTCAGGTAAAATTAATATCAAACAATAAATTTTATTCTTATTTTATTTCCTCCTAGATGAGTTCATAAATATTCATTTGTACCAAAATTCAAATGTTGATTCCATCTATTCTATCGGAAACTCCCTTAACATGTAACTCTTTTGGAGAGCCCAGTTACAGTAAATGAATTGGTTGAATTGTATTTGATATGAGTAAATGACTGTTCGACAAAGTTTATCTTCTCTTTTTTGGTTTGAAGAAATCTCTTCATGCGTCACACACTTTGAGTTGACGTCCAAGTTTCCAAAATTTAAAGTTTTCTTAAAAAGAATTGCAAAACCACTGTCTGCTTCAAGCATAGAACTGTTTGTCATTACATTTCTTAATTTAAGATCACTAGAGATATACTCACAAGCCAGATGGACTTGATCATTGATGTGAGTGGCTCCAAACTTAACTTTCTCAATGGCAAATGCACTACATCCTATGCCTCCATATAATTATTAGCTGCAGAAAATTGAAATGACATAAAATTTTACTACTCTTCAGTTAATGATCATGTGAACTAACTTTTTTTTTTTTTGTGTGATCATCTTTTGTACAATGTGTAATTAATAACATGTAATTGGTTATATGTTCTCAGGATTTATGAATATGCAAGTTACAATCCCGTTGCTTTTGATATTGCAAACCACTTCTGTGAGATGGCTGCAGACTATCACACTGATACACCTCATATTTTGGACTACAATAAATACACTGGTGTGTGACTATTATGTTACCTGCTTTTCTATTTCTTTGTTTTAATTTTACCTCATCGTAGAGGCACCTGACTTGTCTCATTAATAGGTTTGGAGGAGAGGCAAAGGTTTCTGCGTGTATATCTGAGTGCTTCAGGTATTAAACTGTTACGCAATTTATTGGAAATTTTCACTGTTCATGAAGAGTTAGCTGTTGTAGCTTTCTCGAATGCCACACATGAATATATGTAGGTTGGAATGTTCTTTGAATTAAATTTGGGTTAGTTTGTGGGAACTTAGGTGTCTGTGATTTCTCTTGGAAATTCGAACACTGGTTGGCCAAGAGTAGAGCAGTTGGTATGAACCATTCTAAGTCTCTGTTTTACTTCTGCAACTATATGAAACATGAACAGTGACTACTCTAACTGTGGAATCTGCAATTTGTTGTTAATTTTTATCAGTAGTCATTTCTCACAATTGTAATTCAAAAGGCATATATCATATCCCATGTTAAGATTATTCCCGGTTTCTTATGATTGATGAAGGACTAATGTGCATGAATTCTTAAAACACAAGCATAAATAGCATCTTGTGCCAATTCATATTGAAATTAATGCAACAAACCTAAGGATACGTTAGGTATGCAATAGAAGGTAATCAAATACTAACTCAATTGAACTATTAAACTAATTTTTTTATTATATCACATTGCATTTGATTACATCATACCAAACATGTGGTAAGTGTAATTGTTTGTCATCATTATATGAAGCTATTGCTTTTTCATGCAGGTGAGCAAGCTAGTGACGACGAGGTAAAGCAGCTTCTGGAAGATGTTGAGAAATACACACTTGCAAGCCATCTGTTTTGGGGCTTCTGGGGCATAATATCGGTATGTTCTGCCTTACTATCTTGACTTTGTTAAATAAGCATTCACTGTTCTTAAAACTACTTCAGAAACAACTTGAGACATGGCTAGGAAATGGCCAGCAGCATTTTCATGATTATGATTATGCTTATGTCCCTTCTTACTCATGGCACACGTGTTGGATCTTGGATGTTATACAAAACATACTAGGATTATTCATGGATGAAATTCTATAAACTTATTCGGTTTTTTTTTTTTGTTGGCCTGTTTAGGAACATGTAAATCAAATCGACTTTGATTACATGGAGTATGCAAGGCAGAGGTTTGTACAGTACTGGTTAAGGAAGCCTCAACTTTTGGGGAATGACAGCTGACGGTGTGACTGAAGATTATATTAGTCCACAAGTATCTTTCTCCTTCTTGGTTCGTTATATGGACGTAGTTGTGTACAGGAACTTACATCTTTTGCTTTTGTTCAGCCTTACAGTATTTTGTCAAAAATTAGCTATCTGCTTGAAAATTCTTTGAAATAGGATATCTTGGAGTTATTTCATGCATGTTCATTTATCTCTACAAAAATGTAAACTCTCAAAGATGGATTTTGTTTATTTATTTATTCTTCATTTGTTATTGTGGAACATTGATGAAGAACTCAAAACCTTTGAAAACAAACTCATTACGTGTTTAAGATTTAAAATCCCATCTCACGCTTCAATTTTCCTCAGGATATATCAATGGTCCTTGATATTGAGTCGTCTTTAAGGTGCGAAATTGCAAGTTCGGTAGTTAAAATTGTAAGAATATTGTGAGTTTATGTTTAGATTGTAAAAATATTGTGAGTTCAATGATGTTTAGTTATTTTCAGAATTATAAGATTGACGTTTAAAATTCGATTGGTGCTAATTTTTTTTTTTAAAAAAAAACTTGAAAACACGGTAAAAAAAAAAAAGGAAAGAAAAACCAGTAAAAGGTTGTAATGTTGTGAGTTCCTTGGCATCAAATCTCATTCAGAGCTACAAAATTGCAGTGTTTTTAAAACCGAATTGGAGACTGAACCAGTCAATTAACTGGTTCTCGGTTTGATAGGTTTAATGATATATTTTTTATTTTTTTGAAAAAAATATGAATAATACTTTAAAAATATTTAAAAATTAGAAAAAATATGTAAGATAACAAAATAATAAAATTACTTTTTAAAATTTAAATTTTGAGTAAAATAATGTAATTTTTAAAAAAATTAAATTTTTCATAAAAATAATATAAATTTAACTTAAACTAGTTTGATTCAGTTTCAGTTTTGATATGTTTTTTTTGAGTTTAGCTGATTTTTTCAGCTTTGATTGATTTTTTTAAGAGATTGATTTTTAAAATTGAATTGAATCAGATCATCGGTGGATTTTCGATTTTATCAGTCTGGTCCAGTTTTGAAAACCATGCAAAATTGTGAATACAAAATTGAATTGTAGCTGAATTATAAACGAGGAAGAAAAATTGGTGACAATAGGAAGAAGAAAACGACAAATAGAGCCATAGACGACGTAACGGTAAATTGGTAATTGACGGTTTTAGCGGGTGGAGTCCTAAGGACAGGAGTGGAGCAACGATATGTCACAAGTCTCCAATCAAAGTCGACCAGACACGACCCCTCCATCCTCCACCCAAAAAAAAATCTTTCTCCCTTCCTCTTTATCTTTCATTCAACTCAAACCCTGGGGAAAAAAAAAAAGAAAAAAAAAACCCACAAATTTGGATTGCCACTTAAGTGTTTTAAAGCAAAATTCTGCTACCTTACATTACAAAAATTGCAGGAAGAAGAAGAAATGGCTGCATGTGCGTCACAGGCAATGCTATCAGCAAACACATACACATTCACCTCCCCAAGGCTTTTCAAGAAATGCAGCAACTTAAATAGGCGAAATTTGAAGCTCTTTACTGTTAGAGCTTCATCTGATGACTCTGATTGCAATGATGAAGAATGTGCTCCTGGTAAGGAGGTCTAATCCTTGTTAAAGATTCGTTCTTTAATTTTTGAAATTCTATTGTCTTTAAGTTCACTCTATTTCTTGCTTTTCTTGAATTCGATTGAGTTTGTTCTTGATGTTGTCTGTCTGTTCATGTATTTATAGGTCTAGTTAGAGTCCAAAATATAATAAATGGGAAAACGTGGGAATTATGTGCTATTTGTTGATTAAGGATTTAAAACCCCACTGTGAAAATGAGAAAAATAACCCACAAGGCATGACTAATGTCTTATTCTGACTTTATTTTGTGTTTTTGCTCATATTCTCGCATCTTTCGTGTATGCTTTTCTAGCGAATGGATAAGAGGTCTAAATGATAATTATGGTAGTTAATTAGTAGTTAGTTATCTAGTTGAGCTAAAAAGAGAACTAAGGAGCTAGGGTTTGAATCTCACCATTGTGCAATCCCCCTCCCTAATAGCCTCCACAAAAAAAAAAAAATGTAGTAGTTAATTTCTGAAGGCATTACTTACTGTGAAGGCTCATAAGAAAAAGCTGTTTTACATTATAATACAAAAGATTTCAAGAAACGTGACTTCAAGTTACGTGATTTTTTGTTTTCTATGGGAAAAAAATAGGTTGGCAAAGTGAGTGTGGAATGGTTGGCAGGGGATAAAACTAGAGTTGTTTTAACATTTCCTCCGCGAACTCGTGGTTGGACAGGCTATGTCGAGAAAGATACTGCAGGGCAGACAAACATATACACTGTTGAGGTTGGTGATTTGCAAATTTTTCAATATATATATATATATATATTTGTTCCCTTATTTGCATATTTCTATTGAAGTTATTGTTGGTCCCTAACATAGAGAAGTCTTCAACTTGTTGCTGCCTAAATGTTTTAGAATTGATACTGACTGAAAGCCAAACAGCCTAAAACTAATAAAGATAAATGCTACTTAATGAGCTTAGAAAGGCAACGTGCCAACTGCCTAGGGATGAAGAAAATTGATTCTATGTCTCAACATTAGTTCTCAATCTGTCTGTGTTCTTTATGAGGTCTACAACGATTCTAATTTGCAACACTTTTTATAGCCAACGGGATTGATTCTGTAATAGGCTTCAAATAACATCTTGCAATTCCCTTAATTTCTATTATCAACCCCAATCCATAAGGTGCATGAGCTACTATGAAAAAGAATTTACCATAGTTTAGGTGTGGTTTACTTAATTCCCTTGCAAGTGTCTCCATTTGCTCCAAGCTGTCTGACTGGTATTTTATTGGTTTCATAAGCTAATATTTTAATAGGAACACATGAGAAAAAGTGTGATGCTCTATAGAATAACTTCCAACATTATATTCGTTAGCAATTACAATTTGTGCAATACATTAGAGACTTTTTTGTTGCACATCTTTCTAGCAGATTTTAACTGGGTTATTGTCCATTCGCGGTTTGTAGTCGGTTTACCGTCAAAACCGAACCGCCAAACCGAAACCGAAACCGAAACCGGTTCAACCAGAAAATTTTCGGTATTAAAGTTTGAGTTTTTTCAGTTTTCGGTTTCGATTTCGGTATTTTGGTTCGATTAATCGGTATACCGCTATCAAAATAGCGTCGTTTTATTACAAAGAAACGGCGTCGTTTTTGTTACAACGAAACGGCGCCGTTTTGGAAGATATAAAACATAACCGACCCCTTCTTTTTCCCTTCTCTTTCTTTCTTCTCCTTTCGGTTTCGCCGTCCTGCACCTCCCGTTGCGTGGTCTCTCCTTTCGGTTTCCCTTCTCTTCACCAACGCCGACCGCCGCCGACCTCTCTCCTCGGCCACACCAGCCTGTCGCCGGCCTCTTCTTCTTCCTCTTCGGCTCTGCTTGCTTCTGCTTCTGCTCAACGATGGAAGCTTCTGGATCTAGCCAAGTAAATGGAACCATTTAATTTTTGTAGTGAATTTTTGAGATTTTAATCATGATTATGAAGTGAATTTG
>CATIWR010047113.1:0-17896 GCA_949677035.1 Omphalea diandra | reverse complement strand
CAATTACTTGCTTTGGTGGTAGTCACATTTCCCTATAAAATAAGAGTCAATCACCTTTTCTTTGGTACCTAAGCATACTTGGGTCCTAGGGGGTTAGTGATTGAAGGGTCCTCTAACTTGAGGTGAGCCTTCCTAATAAAGCAATGTATGTTGATATGCCCATATTTCATGCAATAGTGGCATTAGAGATTAAACTTGTTAGTTTTTCTCCTATGCATGAATTTAGTATGAGTAGGAGGCCTTCTCATACCATGGTCATGTGAATGCATGCATGTGCATGTATGATGAGTATGAGTAGAGGATTTTTTATGAGGATGACCATGCCTTTTGTTATACATATAAGCATGGTTGGCTCTTTGAGTCTTAGCTCTAGAGCCTTGGGGAGCCTTCCCTTTGCCTTTAGGCTTAGAAGGCTTAGTGCTAGAAGCACTTTTCTTCCCAATCACCTCAATGTTTGAGGTTTGAGGTTGTGAAGCTCTAACAAATATAGTTGTAGATGTAGAAGGAGTCCTATTAAAACCTAGACCATGCCAATAAGAGTGTCTAAAGCCTCTTTTCCTTTATGGAATTTGGAGATTGAGCTTCTAAACTCAATGACTTCTCCTTTAAGAGAGTCATTCTCCTTTCTAAGTGAGGCCAATGAAGAAGATGATGTAGATAATTTTTCAATAGATTTCTTGAGTTCTTTACTAGAAGTCCTCATTTACAAGCTCATTTAGAGACTTGTATTCATCTTCTAGTTTGGAGCACTTCTTCCTATAGGTTTTAATTTATGACTTATACTTGTCACACTTCAAAGTTACAGCTTCTAAAAGCTCTTCATCTATATCATCTATCTCATAATCAGAATTAGAGTGGGAAGATGTACTTACCTCTTGTGAAGAGTCCCCTAGTGCCATGAAGCATATGTTGGCCACCTCTCCTTCTTCCTCTTCTTAACTTGAGTTGTCATCCCAAGTGGCTAAGAAACTCTTCTTCTTCTCCTTGTCCCATCTCTTCTTTTTCTTTAGCTTGGGACAACCATGCTTGATGTGGTCTTGCTTGCCACACTTATAACAAGTGACTTCATTTGATTTCTCTCTAGGATTAGGAGTTGTCTTCTTGAAGCTTCTTCTTTCTTTTCTCCTTATAATTAACTCCTTGGTCCTTTTTAAGAGCATTGCTAGCTCTTCTTCTTTATTGTCACTTTCTTCATCAGTAGAGCTAGTTTCAACTTCTTTCTTCTTTATTGAGGATTTGAATGCCATGGCCCTCTTCTCAAGTTTTTCAGATTTTTCTCCTTGACTCCTCATTTTTTTCATCTCCTCATCTTTCTTTAAGGCTAACTCATGAGTTAAGAGTTTGCCTATCAAGACATCTGTTTGCACCTTCGTTATTTATGGATTGGATTCTTGAATACTGCACACTCTAGCACCAAACTTTTCAAGAGGCAAAGATTTCAAAATTTTGGACTTTACCTCATGATTTGTGAGAATCCTTCCAAACTTCTTCATGTTGGTGACGATTGCTAGGAGTCTATTGGTCATGTCGGTGATGCTCTCATTCTCCTTCATCATGAGCAATTCCCACTCCGTTATATACATTTCTAACTGGCTGGATTTCACTAATGTGGTGCCTTCGTGATAGTTTTCTAATGCTTTCCATATCCCATGAGCTATTTGACAATGTTGTACTCTTCCAATCTCTTCTCTTGAAAGAGAGCTTAGAAGAAATGTCATGGCTCTCTTGTTCTTGCCATTTGATCTTCTATGTGCTTCAACCTACCCTTCTTTTGGAATGAGTTCTTCACTTCCATCCACTACCTTGATGGGTGGCTTCCATTCTTTGACTATAACATCCCAGAGATCCACCACATCTGTGTCAAGGTAAATTTCCATCCTATACTTCCATTGACAGCTCCATCAAAGTAGGGTTTGAGGTGTGTGTGGATTCCTTCTTGTGCCATGATCTTTATTCACCCAATAAAGGTTTGATTGTGAAACCTTGCTTTGATACCACTTGTTGGCCCTTAACACTAAGAAGGGGGGTTGAATTGGTGTGTAAAAAATAAAATAGAAGAGTGAAAGAGAAATGAAAACACACACTTTATAGTGGTTTGGGTATAATCGACCCTACATCCACTCCTCAATTCTCAGCAATTGGGTATTCCACTAACTATCAATGGTGTTTTCAAGCTCATACCAAACTTTTATACTTGTGTTTTCTAAGGCTCACACAATAACCTTTACACTTGTGTTTTACAGGCTCACACAACAACTTTAACACTTGTGTTTTTCAGGCTCCCACAACAACCTCTCTAGAGTGTTTTACATTGCTGTTTATGCTCACACCAAACAATCAATTAAAGAAGAGAAAATATTGAGTAGCAAAATTATAAGAGTTTTGTTATAAAGTTATTAACTCCTTAAGGAAAGCCTTTACCCACCAAAGAGACGTTGCAATAAAATGGTACAAGATCTTCAAAGTGTGTTAGGCAGATTTTTACATTAAATGTTTGACAGTCTTTATTCGCGGCCACTACTACTCATTCGCAGTCACGAAATCCAAATTCCTTAAGGAAAGCTCCGTTTGTGTCTAATAGCTAGTCCACATGGCAACTTCTGATTGGTTTACTAGGAAAATGTAGCCATTGCCTTTCATCTGCTTTCAGAAGTCGCGGTCATGAGCTTTTTTGTACAAGCCGCGATAGAAGGACGTAAATTCTTCTACCAAAGATGGTCATCTTCTTCCTCATGATTTGTGGTCGCTACCAATAAGATGCCTCTGCGAAATTTGACTTCCAATGGTCTGCTGGGGCACTTGTCATGTTGTGGTTGTGGACTTGCTTCCTTATTGAGTTACTTCAAAATTCGCGATCGCGACTAGAGCGTGACACATACCACAAATTTGTCTGCCAATTTTGGATTCCTTCATTTGGATGAATCACAGCCGAGAATGGCTCTGCGATTTCACCTGTCTGACTTCTTGCAAGTCTTCTAATGGATCACAATTGCGAATCCAAGGTCGCGGTCGTGATTTAGAAGACACTTTACATACTTTGAAGATTTTGAGCTACATCCACATTCCAACTTAGATAAAATCTAAAGGCTGTAAAACAACACTAATTTGAAACATTAAACATGATCAATCTCTTTTGTCAAGATCAAAAGAGGTCCAAGACTTGGGGTTAACCACCCTAGTCCAACAAACGGACTAAAAATACATGAATAGTTTGCATAGGCACAACATCACACAAAACTTCATCTTATACTTACCCATATAGAAAGAAACTTTAACGTGCTTTATTACTCTAACTTTACCATAATCATTAAGCCATTGCAAGTTATAAGGTTTAAGATGTTTAATGGTAGGCAAATTTAATTTTTCAACCAAATATGTACTAGGTGCTTTAGTACAACTACCTCTATCAATAATTGAACAACAAATTATGCCTTGTATCATACACCTTGCATGAAAAATGTTTCCTCTTTGTTCAAAATCATCTTTTACTTAGACACTTTATTAATGCTTAGCAACTAGAAACTTTTTACTTATTACGTTATAAAATTCCTTATCATCATTAGCATCTTCAAGTGTGGGCATCTCACGATCAGTCTCATGTTTTTCTTTTTTACTTTTATACTCGCCATTCACAAGTACCATCACTTTTTTGTTTGGGCAATCACAGGACATATGTTCTCTACCTTGGCATTTGAAGTATATAATAGAGCAAGTTTTATTAAGCTTAATGGGTTTGGTTAGCTTAGGCTTCCCTCCTTCCTTTGCTCCTTTGTTAAATTTAGCCTTGGACTCTAATGTAGGCTTTTCAACTCATCTTCACTTATTGAGCCATGTTGTTGAAGGATTGGGTTTAGAAGTCCTCCTTTTAAGTTGTTTTTCCACCTTTGATGCATTATGGTATAAGTCCTCCAAATCTTCAAATGGATACAATTCTACTTGATTGGTAATCTCCTTGTTAAGTCCTCCAAGAATATGGGCCATGATTTGCTTATGATTTTCCTTTATTTCGGCACAAATTAATATCACCTCCATCTCTTGGTAGTACTCCTCTATGCTTCTAGATCCTTACACAAGTCTTTGTAAATAGTTATGCAAATCTCTATAAAAATGATTAGGAACAAATATTTTTCTTATAACTCATTTCATCTCATGCTAAGTAGTAACTGGATCATCTTCGTATCGTTTTCTAGTATATTTCAATTGATTCCACCAAATAAGTGCATAATCAATAAATTCAACAATAATAATTTATACTTTCTTGTCCTCACTATAATTATGGCATTCAAAAACTGATTTTACCTCCTTTTCCCATGCAAGATAAGCTTTGGGGTCACTTTTACCTTAGAAGGTTGGAATATTTATCTTTATGCTTCTTATATTACCATCTTGCTTGTTATGCCTCTAGGAACTTTCATCTATAGATTCGACATCCTCATCATCATGGATTAGTCTCTCATAATTTGCTTATCTTAAGGTGGTGCGTGTGGTGTTGGAATTATTAGTGACATTTTGGCTAGTCTCTATCTTATCCATTCTACCCATCAATTATTCCATCTTTTCTTAGGTTGCCTTCATAAAAAGCTTCCACTTTAGATCATTTTTAGGATCTATCATGATTAGTAAAGAATAAAGAATATCCTTATAAAATCACTCTCCCACATGTTTACATTTAAAAGATGTCACATCTCTCGTGTGTCACATGAAATGGGTTTTTTTCCCTCTTATGTTCTTATAACTCTTGCCTTCTATCTGTTTTAATTCTTTTATTTTAGTTTTTTAAGAACTAGAGTTATTATTGTTAAATTAAGTTTAATCACCAAACAAACAAGCACATCTCAAACTTAACTTGATTTAGAATATAAAGAAAAACTAGAATCAAAATGAAAAGAAGGAAATCAATGATTAGTAAGATTAACACCAAATCATAATTTTAGGAAGAAAAATAGAAATAAGAAATTGCAAAAGCTTGAATTAAACTTAAAATCAATGAAAAGCTAAAAAGAAAAACTTTGCTGAAGGTCTACCTGAAATCAAGTTCGCAAAGGAAGGAATTTGTGAAGCATGTCAAAGAGGTAAACAATTTAAATCTTCATTCAAAGCTAATAACAAGGTAAGTTTATCTAGACCATTACAATTGCTTCCCATGGATCTATTTGGTCCCATTATATTATCTAGTTTGGGAGGCATGCATTATACATTTTTCATAGTGGATGATTACTCTAGATATACTTGGGTATTTTTTCTCCTTCATAAGGATTCTTGTTTTGATGCTTGTAAGACCTTTGCTAAGAGAATTCAAAATCAAAAGGATTTGGAAATCTCTTTTACTAGAAGTGACTATAGAGGAGAGTTTGAGAATGCTAAGTTTCATAGCTTTTATGATGAGTATGATATGTCACACAACTTTTCAACTCTAAAAACACCATAACATAATGGTGTGGTAGAAAGGAAGAATAAAAGTCTTCAAGAAATAGCTATAACCATGTTGAATGAGTATAATCTTCCTAAGTACTTTTGGGCTAAAGCTGTGTCTTAAATAGAGTCTTAGTGAGACCCTTGTTAAAGATAACTCCCTATGAGTTGTGGAATAATAGAAGCCCAAGATTGCATATTTTAGAGTTTTTGGTTACAAATGTTTGATCTAAATACTAAAGACAACCTTAACAAGTTTGACTCCAAATCCGATGAAGGAATTTTCCTTAGATACTTTACTACTAGCAAAAGGTATAGAGTCTTCAACAAAAGAACACTTATTGTAGAAGACTCTATGCATGTTTTATTTGATGAATCTAACCCCACTTCTTCAAGACAAGAAGAAGATGTTATGATCTTACAGGTTCTATGAGTGAGCTAAGTATTAGAGAAGAAGGAAAAAATATGGATAAGCCACAAAACATGAGGAATGAAGGAAATGAAGATCCACTTCTTCCTACTCCAAGTGAAGAGTAAACTCAATTACAAAGGGACTGTATTTTCATGAAATATCATCCAAGAGATCTTATCATTAGTGATTCATCAAGTTGGGTAACAATTAGATCATGTTTTAGAAACACATGTGTAAATCTTGCTTTTGTATCCCTTATTAAGCCTAAGACTATATATAAGTCCATTAAAGATGAACATTGGGTTCTTACTATGTAAGAAAACTCAATCAATTTGAAAGTGGAGGACCTTAGTTCATAGACCTCATAATCATTCAATTATTAGAATTAAATGGATCTATAGAAACAAACTTGATGAACATGGAATCATTGTTAGGAACAAGGCTAGGTTAGTAGCTAAAGGTTACAGCCAAGAAGAAGGGATTGACTTTTATGAGACCTTTGCACCTGTAGCTAGACTTGAAGCCATTAGACTTCTCCTTACATTTACATCTCACATGAATTTTAAGTTATATCAAATGGATGCTAAAAGTGCTTTTCTCAATTGGTATATTGAAGAGGAAGTTTTTACTAAACAACCTTATGGTTTTGAAAGCCATTGCTTTCTTAATCATGTGTACAACCTTACTAAAGCACTATATGGCTTGAAGCAAGCTCTAAGAGCTTGGTGTGAGAGATTGAGCAACTTTTTAATAGAGAAAGGTTTCTCCAAAGGTTTAGTGGACACAACTCTCTTTTCAAAGGAAAAGAATAAGGACATATTATTAGTGCAAATATATTTAGACAATATTATATTTGGTGCTGCTAATGTTTGCTTATGTAAAGATTGCTCCAAAAGTAATGAAGAGTGAGTTTAAAATGAGCATGATGGGAGAACTCAAATTCTTCCTAGGATTACAAATCAAGTAAGGAAAAGAAGGAATCTTCATCAACTAAGCCAAATATATAAAGGAACTAATCAAAATATTTGGTATGGACAAGAGCAAACCTTGTAAAACACTAATGAGCACCGACATCAAACTAAGGATGGATGAGCATCATAAGAATGTAGACAAAAAGCTATACATAGGTATGATTGGTAGATTACTTTATCTCATAGCCTCTAGACCAGACATTATGTTTAGTATTTGCTTTTGTGCTAGATAAATCTAATCCTAAAG
This sequence comes from Omphalea diandra, assembly GCA_949677035.1. NCBI lineage: Eukaryota > Viridiplantae > Streptophyta > Magnoliopsida > Malpighiales > Euphorbiaceae > Omphalea > Omphalea diandra. The sequence continues at coordinate 10,854 of CATIWR010047113.1, read as the reverse complement.
AGTCTCATGTGCATACTATGAAACACATACTTAAATATCTTATAAGTAGTCCTATTAGGACTTCAGTATCCTAAAAGTTCTTTATTTAAATTGAATGTACCTTAGATAAAAAGAACATCTCAGATAAATGTCAATTACTTGATCAATGTTTAGTGTCTTGGAGTAGCTAAAAGCAAAACTCAGTTGCTTTATCAACTACAGAAGCTGAGTATACGGTAATTGGCCTTTATTATGCATAAATTCTATGGTTGAAATAACAAGTCTTTTAAGATCAAGAGCCAAGCCTTAAGAATTACACATAGATTCATTTCTTGAAATATAAATGGAAGAGGCCAATCAAACGACAACCGCACCATAACGCATCTCTTTTACCTCCAGTGCATGAACAACAAACAGAAGGTGAATACACCCTTGCTCTTGATATAGAGAATAGATGGGCAGGTGGACAAGGTAAACAAATTTGTGATGGCTCATTACATCACAAAGATTACAAAGTTTGTAAAAGTAATCCCCCAAACTGAAGAGGAGCTTGAAGAAGCCAATAAAGTGCTAGAAAAACTGCCTCACAATGAGCCCATTTGTAAGAAAATGCTACTGAGCATTGAGATCCTGGAAAGACTGAACACTAGGTTGATAAAAGGGTACTTAAAGAAAGGGAAGCTCTTTAAGAGGAAGAAGAAAATAAGGATGTTAAAGAGGCTGTCATAGTAGGGGTGACAATGCACAAGTGCACCTACTCCAGTTACTCTAGCCTTCACTCCTTTTGAGCAGAAGGTGCTTGAACAACTAGAAGTCCTTACTGCTGCAATAAGAAAAGTTGAGTCCTATACTACCTATCTACACCAAAAGGTTTAAAAAGTTCAAAGAGAGATGAAAGATATCAACCAAACACTGGATTAGATAGTAGAAGGGTTGAATCTACAATCAAGAAGTCCAAGTACTAAAGAGCAGTAAGAGATTCCACCTCAACGAGTTAAGATCCCAAAGTTGTTCCCTCCAAGGAACTAGATGCAATATCCCTAAAGAGACTAAAGAATCCTTAGTGTCTTTAGAGCCAAAACCCATCTCACCTTTTCAAACCTCGCTTCCTTATGAAACATAGTTTATTTTATTTCTTTTTGTTTTTTTCCTTGTTCTCAAAAATAGCTGATGTATTAGACAATATTACTTTTGTAATAAAAACTTAACTTTTTATCTATATTCTCTTTTTATATGCTCTATATTTCCTTGCTATTGATGTTTGATTTTTTTTTTTATAGTGAAAAAAGGGGGGAGAAACCCATGTTACAGGTAGAGTTTGGACAAATGATATGCTTAAGGGGAAGTTAGTAATTGGTCTCTTTATATGATGTACACCTACTATTTTGTAAGATTGATTGACTTTGTTATATTTTTTGTCACCATAAAAAAAGGGAAGAATGTTGAACCTTTAAGTTCTAGGTCTTGTTTTGATGATCACAAACATATCAAAAGCTAACCTTTATCTAAGTTATTTATGTTAATTCTTACAAATACATCAATCCATTGATTTATGATGATTGGAGAAAGAGTAATGATTGGAAACTTTAAGTACAAAGGGAGTAAAGATCAAGCAAACTACGTTTAATAGTCTAACATGTGTTTGCATTATCCAACAGGCGTTGTGACTATGGCAACGAGCGTTGAAGGAACATAACATGCATTAGAGATTCACCCTAGCATGGGCAACGTCTTTTGGATCCCATAAAAAATGTTGTCCTCTATTACAACAAACATTGGATAACTCAAATACATAAGCTATGTACATTTAACGTAGCAACATACATTGTAATTTCATAATAAGCATTATTATTAATCTCACAACATACATTTTATTTTCATAACAGGTGTTAGATTAAGTGACTTGAATTGAGCAAAACTCAAGATCTCGAATCCCTAAATTGAGCTAAAGTTTTTAGACCATCCAACGAGGCACACTCAATAGCAACAGGTATTGAGGATGTCCAACAGGCATTGGAAGTTTACCAATAATCATTGAAGTACTATTAAAGATCTTAGAAAATAAAGCATTAAGTTCATACCTTTCTGGAAATCTACAACGGACATTGTTCATACTTCAATAGAGATTGATGTTGAATATTAACAAGCATTGAGAATATCCAACATCCACTGAAGTTAGTTGTATAAATAAAGTAGAAAGTTAAAGGAGGAGTATTGCGACAAACTTTTCTCTAATAGTTAGTCCCAATTAGCTTTTTATTAGTACCAACGACCATTGAAGTTGTATTTTGCTTGACAACCACCGACTTTTATGAAATCAATGATAATCGATGACTCAATAAAAAACATGGAGAATTCCCAATAGGTGTTGATTGTCTTCAACAATATTATAAAGTGACAACTTTTTTTTAACGGCTAGTTCTTTGTTTCAACTTATAAAAGGAATTGCTCTTAATAGAAACAAAGAGAGAATTGTTCCATTAAGTGAGTATTCTATTATGAAAGCTATTTTCAAATCAAAAGGGTGAACTAAAAGTGATCTAGCAATCAATAGAAGTTTATGGTCTAAAGCTTAGAAGTGTTATCTTTAAAACAACGTTTGAAGAAAAAACTTTCCAGATATTCTCTCAATACTCTTAACAAGATCAAACATACTTTGTGATTGTACTTTAAAGTGTTTTATTACTTGAGTGAGAGAGTTATCCTCATCTTTAATGTTGTGTTTTGTTTAAGGAAACCCTTAGTTAGGAGATCTTAAAAACCATATTTTGTGAAAGGTTTAAGGTAGTACCTACAAATTACTTTAGGATAAGGTTTTAATAGCACCCGTAAGTTTATTTGTAATAGCTTAGTAGTGCTAAAAAACTACTATTGTAAAGGTTGTTGATAGCACCTTAAGCTATCTAGATAGGGAAGGCTCTAATGGGAATACTAGAGGAGAAGACATAGACAAGTTGTGTCAAATCTTTATAAATCTTGTGTCTTGATTCTTTATACGTTTTCGTACTTAGTTTTTATTTTCAATTACATGCTATTGCTCTATTCAACCCCCCCTTTTAGGGTACCTAAGGATAACTATCTTATACAACATCACATACATATGGATCTTTTTTGACTTGACCTACATGGTGCCTTCATGATAGTTCTCTAAAGCTTTCCAAATCCCATAGGCACTTAGGTAATGTTGAACTCTCACACATTATTCTTTTGAGAGAGCATTAAGGATGATTGTCATTGCCCTCTTATTCTTACCATTTGGCTTTTATGTGTTTTAACCCATTCTTCTCTTGGAAGAGACTCTTCAAGCCCATCGACCATTTTGGTAGGTAGACTCCATTATTTTACAAAGTTATCCCACATATTAATGAGGTCACTATTTAAGTAGACCTTTATTCTATACTTTTAATAAGCATAGTCAGTTCTATCAAAGTATGGTTTGACGTAAGAGTATATCCCTTCATTGGCCATGATCTTTAATTAAGCAATTAAGGCTAGTTTTTGAGACTTAACTCTTATACCACTTGTTGGCCCTCATGCACCAAGAAGACGGATTGAATTGATAATAAATTTAAATTTTAGAGGTTAATGCATGATTAAAAGATAAAAAAAAAAAAAAAAGGAAGAAGGAAATGAAGAGATGAAGGATTTATAGTAGTTCAGATGTTAACAAACCTTACGCCTACTCTCCAATCATCTAAGTGGGTATTTCACAAACTTACAAGGCATTTTACAAGCTCACACCTAATTTAATGTTTAAGCTCACAACCAACTACAATCATAACTTTTCTTTAAGGTTAACACATAATCTTCTAAAAGTTTTTCCTAATTAAGGCTCGCTTTAAACTCAATATCCAAGTATTTAAGGCTCATACTTAACCTTTATAAGCAATGAATATAATCAATACACTCTTAATAATTAAAGTACAATAGCAATAAAAAGAGAAAGGCTTGAGAATTTGCTAGAGCTTGGACACAATTATTGGCTATTCTCTTGTATTTAAGGTTATTTGATGGAGTATTTATAGATTATAACCAATAAGTAGACGTTAAAATAAAACTATCTCCAAATCTTTAAAGATATGATAGAAAATCTTGTATTTAGTGTTTGTTAGATAGGTATCACATTTAAGATAGCTCAATTATAATTACGTTGGGCATTGGATAACTCAATCACATAAGCTATGCACATTGAACTTCACAACAAATATTGCAATTTTACAATGGGCATTATTCTTGATTACATAACAGGCATTTCATTTTTGCAACAAGTGTTGGACCAAGTAACTTGAATTTGAGAAAAACTCTCAAGATCTTGAAATAGGGCATTGGATTTTAACAACGGGTGTTGGAAAAGCTCCCTAGATTAAGCTAGAGTTTCTAGACCCACCAACGAGGCACACTCGATAACTCAACAAGCATTAAAGATGTCCAACAAGCATTGAAAGCTCACCAACAATCGTTGAAGTACTATTAAAGATCTTAGAAAATAAAGCATCAAGTTTACACCTTTCTAGAAATCTATAACAAGTATTGTTCATACTCCAACGAGGATTGATATTGAATCCCAATAGGCATTGAGAATTTCCAATAACCATTGAAGATAGTTGAATAAATAAATGAGAAAGTCAAAGAAGGAGGTTGAGACAAACTATTCCCTAGTAATTAGTCCCAACGGGTGTTTCATTAGTACTAACGGTCATTAAAGTTGTATTTTGCTTAACAACCACCCATTTTCATGAAATTAACGATGGTTGATGACTCAACAATAAACATGAAAAAGTTTCAACGGGCGTTGATTGTCTACAAGTGTAATATGAAGTGACAACTTTTTTTTTTGTAACGACTAGTTCTTTGTTCTAACCTATAAAAAGTCACACATTCAATATAAATAAATAAAGAATTGTTCCATTAAGTGAGTATTCTATCGAAAAAATTATTTTCAAATGAAAAGGGTGAACCAAGAGTGATATAGCAATCAAGAAAAGTTCATGGTTTAAAACTTGCAAGAGTTATCTTCAAAATAGAGCTTAAAGAACAAGCTTTCTAGATATTCTCTCAAACTCTCAATAAGATCAAACATACTTTGTGATTGTACTTTAACGTGTTTTATTACTTGAGTGAGAGAGTTATCCTCATCTTTAAAATATTATTTTATTTGAGGAAATTCTTAGCTAAGAGATCTTAAAACCATACATTGTAAAGGGTTTATGGTAGTACCTGAAATTATTTTGGGATAAGGTTTTAATAACACCCATAAGTTTAATTATAACGACTTGGTAGTTCTTGAAAACTATCATTGTAAAGGCTGTTGATCGCACCTTAAGCTCTCTAGATAGAGAAGGCTCTAATACGGATATTGTGTTGAACCTCTATAAATCTTATGTCTTAATTCTTTATACATTTTCACACTTAGTTTCTATTTTAATTCTTTATACATTTTCACACTTAGTTTTTATTTACAATTACTTTCCATTGCCTTATTCAACCCACTTCTAGGGCATCAAGGGACAATAATTAGTATCAGAGCTAGTCTCTTCATCATAGCTTAAGTGCTAAGAGCAACGATTATGACAAGTTATGAAGAATCACAATCCATCCATAAGCCATCATTCTTTAGGGGAGATGACTATGGGGACTAAAAGAATCGTATGGAGATCTTTCTTGATAGTGAAACCATTGATTTATGGGACACTGTTAAGGAAGAAGGAGAAGTTCTAACAAAACTATTTAGAGATGTTATAGTGCCAAACCCTAAAAGTGAGTTGACTACTGGAGAAAAGAAGGCAAATCTCAAGAATAGAAGAGCAATGCATGTTCTCTTATGTATAATCCATAAATCTTAGTATGCTAAGTTGCAAATGTGTACATCTACTAAAGAAATATGGGCAACATTATAAACTCAACATGAAAGAACCATTGAAGTTATGGAAAAAAAAAAAAGATACAAATGCACACATACATGTATGAAATAATTGTATACCAACCTAGTGAAACTATTACTGAGATGTACAACAGATTTATAGACATTGTGGACATTCTTAAAACCTTGGGGAAATCAAATTCAAGTGAGGATATGGTAGCAAAAATTTTTAGAACACTTCCCAAAGATAAGTGGGAAAGCTAAGAAGACAGTTATAAAAAAAGCCAACAAGCTAGAAGTTATGTCACTTGATGAGCGTATGGAAAAGCTATTGGCTCATGAAATCACTCTTGAAAAGCCAACTAAAAACACAAGAATGAAAAAGAAAGACTTGGCATTGAAAGATAAAGAGGTACATTTTGAAACTCCTTCTCCTTCTTATTCATTAACTTTTTCCTCTTTTAGTGATGTTGAAGATAGTAATGAAAATGAGGAGTTTGTCCTCATCACCAACCAAGTAAAAAGATTCCTTTCAAATAAAAGGAGTTAGATGACAATGAGGCATAAGAAAAAATAAATTAAAAGTCAACTCATCTGCTATGGATGTAATAAGAAAAGGGCATATAAAATTAGATTGTCTCAAGATCAAGAAGAACAAGTTTTCTGCTAGTAAACACACCTCCAAGAAAGGAAAGAAAGTGTACAAAGCTACTTGAGATGATACTAGTGAGTCCAAACCTGATGAGGAAGAAATAAATAAGGAGCTAGCTAACCTCTATCTCATGGTATTTGAGGAGCAGTCAAATGATTCCTCAAATGAACACTTATCCAGCAGTAACAGTAACAGTGACTGTGATAGTGATATAGAGGTAAACCATTTTAACTCCTTCTCTAGAAAAGAGTTATACTTTATGCTTACTAAACTCATTATGAGCATTGAGACTTTCAAGTACTCCTAAGTCTAACACCTTTTCTCTTCAACAAGAGAATAAATCTTAGAAAGAAAATGCTAAGAGTTAAGAAACTCTAATTAAAAAGGTAGAGTCCCTTAAGGTTGAGAACCTCAAATTAAAAGAAAATCTCAACAAGTTCACCAAAGGAAATGAGAAGTTAGACTCCATTCTCAAGGCTCAAAAAAGTCCATCCATCAAATATGGATTAGGCTATAATGCCACCACTTAAATGGCTCCATTATCTTCTCAAATAGTCTTTATTAAAGCTAAGGAGAATAATGCTTCTAACCATGTTATGATGTAAAAAGTTTTCAAAAAGGGAAATGCCACTAATAATGGCTTAAGAGGAAAGCCTTAACACAGTCACACACCATTGAGAAAAGCTCCACATAGAGCAAATTATGCCTATATGTATGCCTCTTATAAGCTTAAGAGGCAAAATGTGCAAAGACACAGAAACTGGCATAATTATGGGTATAAACACATACAACACAAGAGAGTTCCTCAGCTGAGAAATACTCCTAGACACATTACTCAGAGGAGTTACAAATCTCAGAGACATTACATATATGTACCACCTAGAAGTAGGACACAAGCTCACTTTGATGGTGATTGTTTCTATTATAGTATATATGGCCACATTGTCTATCATTGCCAATCTAGAAGGCATGATGAGCAGTTGGCAAGAGCTAACCCCTTAGGACCCGACAAGGTTTGGGTACCTAAGATATAATCTTCTTTGTTTTGTAGATGTGCTTGAAATCCCAAGTTGGAGAGCAAGAGTGGTACCTTGATAGTGGATGTTCAAAACACATGACAGGAGAAATGAAGTTTTTCACCAAATTGGAGAAGATTGAAGGCCTTGGAAACTTGTCTTTTAGAGACAATAGCAAGCCAAAATTATTGGCATAGGTACAGTTGGTAAGGATGTTGACTCACCAATCCTTGATAAAGTACTGCTTGTTGATGGACTCAAGCATAATTTGCTAAGTGTAAGTCAGTTATGTAATAAAAGTTTTTATGTTTGAGCCAGAAACATGTTATGTATCAAGGATGAGTGACAATAAAATTTCGTTCAATGGTAAAAGAGTTCATAATATTTATGTGATTGATTTAAACTCTCTTGCTAACCATAATGCAAAGTGTTTAGTTTGTATAATGGATGAAGATAAAACATAGCATAGAAGGTGATATGAACCAAGTTAGGGGCAAGCTCAGGATTACAAAAAATGAAAGGGACTAGCGAGGAGATATCCTTCAAAGGAGGAAGGCATCGCAAAAGCTTCAAAACCTGCCATATTTGGAACTACCATATTTGAACTCGCCATATTTGGAGCTGTCATATTTGGAATTGTCATATTTAAACCTACCATATTTGTAACTGTCATATTTGAACTTACTTTATTTGGACTTACCATATTTGGAGTTGCCACATTTGAACCTGTCTTATTTGAACCTACCTTATTTGGACAATCTTCTTCATAAAAACAACATGGTCATTCATATGCTTTTATTTCATATATGGATCCTCAAAATAAAATTAAGAAGTCCAACTCTACAAATAGGGAGAATTTACACAAAAGTGTTCTAGAAGACTCTAAAAGGTTTTAGAATATTTAAAGAAACTTTTAAGAATATTTCAAGCATCTTTTGGTGGAGGAATAAAAGTTCTAAAGAGGAATTAATGGAGCAATGACACATATGAAAGAATAGTAAAAAAAAAATCAAATCAAAATATCTTTCCAAGATTGACAAGATCTTAACATATCATTCTATTCTTTTTCTAATTAGGAACTTATGTTATTTACTTATGCAAGAACCTTCTTTTATAGTTAGGAAAACATCTAATGTATCTTTCAGTTTTCCTTTTTAGCTTAGGAGTTTCCTTTTTTTTCTTAAATAGATTAGGCAGATTTCAAAGACTAATTAGGAAATGATTCTTAGGATTTTCTAGAAACTTTATAAGGCTATAAATGACCTTTTTGTTTGGCCAAATGAATTAATAAATGAAGAATATTTCTTTTAGCAAAATTGCTTGTAAGAGTTAATTCACTTCTTGAGTTCTTAATAGGACTTAGTGAGATTGTTAAGTGAGTTCTTAATAATTTAACAAACTCATTTTATTTATGTCTTAAATTACTTAGTTAATTTAAGGTTGAGATTAACAACTCTTAAATCTTTATAATTCAGGTTGTTAGAAATAAGTTTTCTAGAGGTTTAATTGGGATTTAAGAGTTTATCTTATTTTATCTTTGAATTAAAGGGTTGGGACTTGTGAAACATACAAATTAGGATAAAAAAATCAACCTTGTTTGTATCAGAAGGCTATGACATGCTAGCATGGAACTCCTTAATAAGTTAAAAAAAAGAAACTTGGTTGAAAGTCTACCTAAAATCAAGTTTGCAAAGGAAGGAGTTTGCGGGATATGTCAAAGAGGTAAACAAATTAAATCTTCTTTCAAAGCCAAGAAAAAGATAAGTTTTTCTAGACCGTTACAATTGATTTACATGGATCTATTTAGCCCCACTAGAGTATCTAGTTTGGGAGGCATATAGTATGCATTTATCATAATAGATGATTACTCTAGATATACTTAGGTATTATTTTTTCCCTCATAAGGATTCTTGTTTTGATGTTTTTAGAACCTTTGCAAAGAGAATTTAAAACCAAAACGATTTGAAAATCTCTTCTATTAGAAATGACAATAGAGGAGAGTTTGAGAATGCTAAGTTTCATAGCTTTTAAGATGAGAATGGTACATCACACAACTTCTCAACTCTAAGAACACCACATCAAAATAGTGTGGAAGAAATGAAGAATAAAACTCTTCAAGAAATAGCCAGAACCATGTCAAATGAGTACAATCTTCCTAAGTATTTTTAGGTTAAAGCTATAAACACCTTTTGCTATATCTTAAATAGAGTCTTTGTAAGACTCTTATTGAAGAAAACTCCTTATGAGTTATGAAATAATAGAAAGCCCAAGATTGCATATTTTAAAGCTTTTGGTTGTAAGTGTTTTGTTCTTAACACTAAAGACAACCTTAGTAAGTTTGACTCCAAATTCGATGAAGGAATTTTCCTTGGATACTCTACTACTAGAAAAGGGCATATAGTCTTCAATAAGAGAACACTTATTGTGGAAGAGTCATGCATATTGTATTTGATGAATCTAACCCAATTTTTTCAAGAAAAGAAGAAGATGTTGATAATCTTACAAGTCTTATGAGTGAGATAAACACTAGATCATCTCTTAGAAATGCATACACTAATCTTGCTTTTGTATCCTTATTGAGCCTAAGACCATGGTGAGGCCATTAAAGATGAACATTGGGTTCTTATTATGCAAGAAGAACTTAATTAATTCGAATGTAACAAAGTTTGGACTTTAGTTCTTAAACCTCATTACTGTTGTCCCTTGGCACTAAGAAGGGGGGGGGGGGGTTGAATTGGTGTATAAAAAATTAAAAGACAAAGAAAAGGGGAAGAAGAATGAGTAGAGATGAGACAATGATTTATAGTGGTTCGAGTATAATTGGACCTACGTCCACTCGCCAATCTATCAATTGGGTATTTCACTAACTCAAGGTGTTTTTAAGCTCACACCCAACTTATACAACTTGTGTTTTGATGGCTCACACACAACCTTACAATAATGTGTTTTTAGGCTAACACACAACCTCACTCAAGTGTTTCACTAGGCTCACACTTAAACCTTTCTTGAAGTGTTTTTACAGGTTAACACTACAACCTCACAACTTGGTGTTTAATGCTCACACCTAACAATTACAATTTCATAAAGAAAATGAAAGAAATGAGTAGCAAAGATTAAGAGCTTTCATCACTTGTAACAAATTCCTTAGCAACCTTATTCATGGCTGTTTGGTGGAGTATTTATAGCCAAACTTCACCAAAGAGACGTTATAGATCATAGCTCATCAAATCTTTGAGACATGTTAGGCAGAATCTGCATTAAATGCTTGTCAAGATGAAATCGCGATCGTGAAATCCAAATTCCTCAAGGGAAATCTCATTTGTGTCTAACGGCTAGTCCACGTGGCA
>CATIWR010047107.1:0-22148 GCA_949677035.1 Omphalea diandra | reverse complement strand
GAATAAGCTCACTTTTGTTGTGACCCATAACCAAGCCCACTTTTTCACCATTCAAAAGGGTTTTGCGGGCCTCTCTTAATGCATCGCTAGCAACATAATTCACATTTTGAGATTGCTTATTCATATTGTGAATATCTCCATTTGATATTGATTCACCTGCTATACTAATTTCTGAATAAATTCCACCAATGGGAGATTTATCTAGAGTGGAGGTCACAGTACTATGCTTCTTTTTCCTTCTTTTATTTGCACATTTAAGAGCAGAGATTTTTAAGAGGGGATTTTTGGTATATTGCATAACACATAGGCTGCGAATTTTCTTCTTCTTTTTTGATTCTTGACTAAGAGATGGAGAAGTGTTGTCCCCAAGTTTTCCATTTGAACGAACAAAGTTAAAGTTAATCCCATCCATGAAATTAGAGAGAAGAGCATTTGAGGTAGGACTAGGTGGATTTTGATTGCAAGAATCTAAGATAGGAAGAGTAAAATGGCCTGGACTAGTCAAAAGAGCATTAGGGCTTGGGCTTAGGGCAAGTGATACGAATAAGGTTGCTTTTTGGATCCTAATTCATTTGTAGCACAAGTCCCAAGCTTTAATTCAAAGATCAAAACAAGATAAACTCTTAAATCCCAATTAGACCTCTAAAAAACTTGTTTCTAGCAACTTGAATTATAAATATTCAAGAGGTGTTCATCTCAACCTTAAATTAACTAAGTAATTTAAGACCTAAATTAAATAAGTTTGTGAAATTATTAAGAACTCACTTAACAATCTCACCAAGTCCTGTAAAGAACTCAAAAAGAGAATTAACTCTCACAAGCAATTTTGCTAAAAGAAATATTCTTCAATTTTTCTTTGATTTAACTGAATAAGAAGGGCTATTTATAGCCTTTACAAAACTTTAAGAAACCTTAAGAATTACTTCCTAAATAGTCTTTGAAATCTGTCTAATCTATTTAGGAAAAAGGATACTCCTAAGATAAATGAGAAATAACTAAAAGATACATTAGTTATATTCCTAATTATAAAAGAAGTTTCTTATTTAAGTAAATATAAAATTCCTAATTAGTTTTAAGAGAGAAATTCAACTAATGAGGAAGTTTCCTCATACTTAGGTCATGGGCCTTTCACATGTTGGGCTCCAATGGATCAAGTTAAAGGCTTCCTTTGATGAGTCCATATTGCCATCTCCAAACAATTGGACTTCTTGCTTCTTTTGTTTTTCTTGGGTTAGTCTAATTGTTATTCCTTATTGTATGAATGACTCAATTGCTTCTTTAACTCTTTTGAGCCTTTCCTTTGTGATTGGACCATGAAGTTGAAGTGGATCTTTGGGTTGGCCTTTGATATTTGCATCAACACATAAATAAGAATAGGCAATCACCTATGAAAGAATAATTCTATAAGGAAAAGTAAACATTCAGATATCCTCAATATCCAGATAGAAAAGATCAGCATGCCTATAATTACCTTCGACCATGAAGATGATGACCATATCAATGGTCCACACAATGATGCACTAATGGTAAAAGTAATACTCAATAGTTATCTGGTTAAGAGGATGTTAGTAAATGAAGGAAGTATAATGAACACTTTGATAGAGTAACCATTTAGAGCCATGGGAGGCATGTTATCCAACCTCAAAAAATAAAGAAAACCCTTTATGGGACTCAGAGGAAAGCAGCTAAAATCTATTAGCACTACCAACCATATGGTAGATATGACATACGAATGGTCAAAATGGGTATCAATTGTAACGACCGTATTCATTTGACAGAACTTATATTGCTCTGATACCACTAAACTGTAACAGCCATTTCATTTACAAAACACATACTATTCATGTCCACAATCTGTAATGCTACAATTGGTACCTATCAGAGCACTCAACATCTGGGATTTGCCCGTTGGCCCCGCGATGTCATACACACCGGGATTTGCACGTCTGCCCTGCATATGCTTGAGCCCTCTCTGATACCAAAACTGTAACATCTAAATTCATTTGTCAAACTAATAACTGTGACATCCATTATTCTCATTTGTAAATCAGCTTTGATACCACAAATTGTAACGTCACAATGTGGCTACAGCTGGTACCTATCAGAGCACTCAACATTCGGGAATTGCCCGTCGGCCCCGCGATGTCATACACACCGGGATTTGCATGTCTGCCCCACGTGTGCTTGAATCCTCTGATACCACCAACTGTAACTATCGTCTTTAGTTGCAAATCATGGCATTTCATGTTCAGAAATGCATACACATTAAGATTTATTGATCATACATATATAATCCCATATGTATTTAATGTACACATGTGTTAACTAATGTCAGGACCAGTGACCATGCCTAGTTCCTATCAAATGTATGTACATGATGCAAGGAGAGAGAGTTGGAATTTAGTCGACGACCTGTGTTCCATGTGTCTTTATGCAAGACTTTATGCACCAAAATGTCCAAACTCTATGCTTCAGTATCTGAAAAATAGTTACAATTTGGTGAATCGTGACTTAGTGAATAAAAATAATAATCAAATTCTCATGGAATAATCTATAATCAAATATCATCAAGATACATTGCAAGTATAATAAATGACTATGCCAGCGCAAATGCAATAGCTTTGTTTTTGTCGTGACCGAGCAAGGCAAACATTGCTCCCGGGATATTCATGTGATTCATGTAACATATGATTTGGGATCTATTGGTCCATCTTCCTATAATTTGCAAGTGTTTGGCTAGTCGGTCACAATGCCCCTTTTAGTTCCATGTGCAAATGCTTATTCACAAATGATATGCCAAGTAATCGTTAAAAGCATTTGATTCTCACTTGGCATGTATTCCTATGTAACATGTAACAATTCAATCATATATATATGTAATAGAACATAATCATATTATTCGCATGTAACATGTAACATTTCAATCATTCACACTTGACTTATATTTTCATGTAACATGTAACAATTCAATCATATGTACATGTAATAGAACATAATCATATCATACAATTATCACATAAACCCATTGAATCTAATTATTATTTCTACTCACCTTTTGATGTGACCAACCTTTATGGTAGGGCTTCTTCAAAGTATCGAGATCCTAACATTTGATACATACATGATTATAAGTATATCAAAATGATTATGAATGCTTGGTATGCAGTTATGGCATGATTCATGCAAGTGTAGCTAGTGTTTATACATATTTTCCTTATATGGCAGCCTGAGCTTGCTACACGGTCATAGTAATAACTCCTGATATACTTATCCAAATTCCTTGATTTTTTTTTCAAACAAACTAGACATTTAATGAGACAACATAATCAAATTTTAGGCTAAAATTAGACACACACAAAATGTGGTGAATTTTTAAATGTTTCCCTGTTGCAGTGTCCTCTCAGTCTAAGTAGATCTTACATTCTTAGGCATATCTCAAATTGTACCAGTCCAATTGCAATAATATTCTACCATCAGTTAGAAAACATATAAATGAACATTTTTCATGTTTTACTAATTATCCAGTTTAGTCTATAAGGTCACCATAACAAAGGACCAATCTCGAGACAAGTAGGTTCATAACATGTTGACAACTAGTCATGATAAGGGGACAATATTTCAGCGACCATGCTGGATTTGGCAATAATAATTCACAGGCATGTAGATCAGACATAAATATACAACTTTCAAGTTTGGACCATCATCAAATTCTGAGTTTATGGTCACCAAATTCTTAGAAAACTGAATTAAAAGAAAGGTGGTGTGTCATCCGGGTACAGAGTCAGTCCCAATCAATGAGCCATATCTCTTTTCACGCAGCAAATTAATCAAAACTGCTTAACAGGTATTTAGAGGGAATATAACCCTACAAGTTTGATGTTTTTTACTCTATCAAAATCAGAATATAAAGCCATTAAAATATAAAAAACAGAAGACTAAGATCATCTTGGTTCGTTTTTGAACCAGTCCTGATGAAGGAGCCATATCTCTTCACACACACATAATCAAGTAAAATTGTTTCATATGCATTTATATGAGACATAGGCTAAAACTTTCATGTTTTTCACTTTCCCCAATTCCTCTTCTAGGGCTATGAAATCATTGGTGAAAAATTCTGCTCTAACAGCAAAATCAACAGAATCAGCTCTTATTCTCTTGGATTACAACTTCCATCCAAGAGCTCTACCTCAACTACTCCATAATTCTCACTAACCATGCATGATTAACATGTCATGAGAGGTTAATTTTAGTTGAGAAGAAGATAAATTACTTA
The DNA here is from genome assembly GCA_949677035.1 of Omphalea diandra. Lineage (NCBI taxonomy): Eukaryota > Viridiplantae > Streptophyta > Magnoliopsida > Malpighiales > Euphorbiaceae > Omphalea > Omphalea diandra. Next base: position 17,875 of record CATIWR010047107.1, on the reverse strand, counting down.
CCTATTGTCCCAGAATTGGAAAACTTTAGACAGCCCACACTTCTTCCTCTTCTTCTTCTTCTTCTTTTTCCTTTCTTCCTTTCCATCTTTCTTCCTTAGCTCTCTCTCTCTTTCATCTGGTGTATTTCGACCTTATCTCCTCTCTTACCAGCCCATAATGGCAGATAATTATAATTTATATTCTTACTCTAATAGGACAAAAGATTGGTGGCTTGTTCCTATTGGTTGAAAGTTAAAAGTTTTGCTTTTAGTCCCTCTTCTTCACTCCTTCATCACCTTCGTCCATTCTCTAATTTCTAGATGCTCTTTATACTTTTAGATGAGCCCTCAAACACCATTATTTATGATGCTATAATAAGCACACAACATGAAATAATTTGTCATATAACTATGCAAATGCTGCCTATATGTTCAAGCATCCCAAATGCAACGGTGCAATTGTCATTGTCGTGTTTGTACAATTCACATGTCTAAATGATTATTTATCTTGTGCATATGTTCATGTGAGATTTCATATCATTTGATATAGTGCATATGCTCATATGTGATTTCATATCATTTGTGCAATGCATATATTCTTGCGATAATGCCAATGAATAGAGATAGGGATGTTACATGTGGAGTTGGAATGGTTTATGATCAAATAATCAAAGAATTCTAGAGAATGATAAAAAAATTATAAGTATAATTCTAAGTTAGAACTTGCTCCCCCTCAACATATGCTTTTCCTATGCACAAAATGTTATTCTCTCCCCCTTTGGCAAGATCAAAGAGGGTTAAAACTTGAAGAGTGAAAGAGATGCATAAATTAAGATTGAGTAATCATAAAGAGCAAAACAACAAAGATAACATATAAATTGTAATCACATAAAATATGAGACATTGAATTGCAAAAATAAATGCCTTTATTTATATAATAATAGTGGGATCAACAATTTTTACATCAAGAATTTAAAGACAAAATAGAAAAAGAAACAAAAACCCTAAAGACAATCTAAAAGATAGGAGAACCATCATCATCTTCGGAATCGTCTTGTTCTTCATTATCTCCTCTTCTAGTGTGTCCTCCTAATCCTCAAAATCTAAAAGATGGCAGGGAGGAGCACTTATTTCCTCCTATAAGTCCACTAAGTCACTGTATAGGTTGGAGAGGTGGAATTGGTTGGGCTCCCTCTTCACTGGCAAGCCTTTTTCTTTTGGAGGCTTGGGAAGACTCTAATTTCTTGGCTCCAAAAGCACCCAAAGTGTATGTGTAAGAATTTGGGTGAATGGCTTTTGCATTGATGAGTAGGAGAGGTCCAAAAAATTTTAGGAAGGGGAAAGCTTCTTAGTGAGGAATTTTTCATTTTCCTTATTAAGAGCCCCCACGTATTGGTAAATTGCAGTTACTTGGGAAAGGAGAAGAAATTGACTTTTGGTTTGGTGCTCATGTGAATCAGTTGATCCATAAGATAATAGCCAATTTGTATGGGTTTATTTTTGATAAGGTAGAAAAGGAAAGCAAGATCCTTTTGGGATACCTTTTCCTTACCATCACCTCTTACGTTAATGAAGAAGGCGATGATATGATGAAGTAATCAAGAGGAGAGGGTTAAGATGTATTTGGCTAACAAGGTTTTAGGGTCACGTTTGGTCTCAATGGAAATTTTGAACAAAAACTCAGAATATATGACATTAAGAGCGAAGATGATGAATAGAATGTCATCGTTGACTTAAAGATTGAAAAGATTGGACAATTGTTTGAACGTGATGAAAAAAGGGTCTCCAAAAGCACGAAATACTAACCCATATTAGCCAACGAGAGATTTTGCCCTTTGACTTAGAGTTATGGTACCCATGAATTCTCACACGATTTCTTCATATCTAGTCTCATCACGAAATATGAATTCGTTCCACCCTAAATTTGAAAGAAATTTATGAATCTTATCCTTGATTCCCAATGACTCAAGAAGGAAAGTAAAAGGGATTTTGTTCAGTTGGATGATCTTGAAAGCATTCGCTTTGTACTGATCTTTTTCTTCTTTTGTTATCCCTTTCATTAAATATAGTGCCAATGGTTCGAAAGGCTATGCCACTCCCATCCCTTTCTTTGCTTTTAAAGCTTTCTGAGGGGCCATTTGTAAATAAAGAAAGGTATGAGGGTTTTGAGATTTGAGAAAGAAGAGAGATGAAGATTTTTGGTAGGAATGAATGAAAACACTATTTGAGGGGTTTATATAGGCCAGGAAAGGGTATAAAAATGGCTAAAAATGGTTAGAAATGAATTAAATGAAGGAGTGCAATTAGTTGATAATCAAATCACTTAAATGTGTGGCAGTTACCTAAATTCATAATTGCGACTTACAACTCGTGATCTTTAATTTTGAAAAATGTGATTAACTGATAAAAAATCCTCAAGAAACAGTGCGTTCAACGGTCAAAAGATTTAAAATTTGAACATATTCACAGTGGGGAATGAAAGTCACGATCGCAAATTGATGGTTGATAGCTAAATGAACAATATGTGTAATTTGCGATCGTGAACTAAGGAATAACGACTACAAATTAGAAGTATTAAATGATAACTATGAAATTATGAGACTTGACTATCTAAACTGTGATCCACTCAATTTATTAATGTCCAACTTATGCAAATTGGCATAGAGAGGCACAATTGCACACAAAATGATGACATCCAAAGGAATAAACATCACATATATCACTCAAGGCAATCATTGAATATGGAATAATGCAACATATTGGAATGATCTAATTTTTCACTTTAAGGAGCTTCCATCAAGCATTCCCAACTATCTCTTAATGAAGTTCATCCTTTCTTCATTGAGAGGTTTTGTGAGAATGTCCGCAAGTTGATAATTTGTGTCTATAAATTCTAGTACAACAACACCATTTTGGACATGATCTCTAAGAAAGTGATGCCTAATGTCTATATGTTTGCTTTTAGAATGTTGGATGAGATTTTTGAAAAGATTTATTGCACTAGTGTTGTCACATTTGATGCGAATGTGATCAACAAGTTTGCCAAAATCCTTTAATTGTTGTTACATCCAAAGGACTGGGGTGCAACAACAACCCACAACTACATATTTAGCTTCGGCGGTGGATACGACAACTGAAACTTGCTTCTTACTAAACCAAGAAACTAAACACTCTCCTATAAATTAGCAAGTTCTAGAAGTGCTCCTTCTATCTAGAAGACTACCAGCATAATCCGCATCTAAATAATTTATGAGGCTAAATGAAGAATCTCTAGGATATCACAACCTTAAATGCAATGTGCCATGTAAATATTTGAAAATCCTTTTAACAACATTAAAATGAGATTCTTTAGGACAAGATTGAAACCCTGCACATATGTATACATTAAACATTATATCAGGCCTAAAAGTGGTAAGATAAAGTAGAAAATCGATCATACCTCGATATTTCTTCTCATCAACTGACTTACTCGATTCGTCCTTGTCTAATTTGATGATAACATTCATTAGTATTTTTACTACTTTACATCCTTTCATGCCAAATTTCTTAAGAGTGTCCTTTGTATATTTGGCTTCATTGATGAAGATCCCTTTTTTGGTTTGCTTACTTTGTAGGCTAAGGAAAAACTTGAGCTCTCCCATCATGCTCATCTCAAATTTCCTAGTCATACACTTAGCAAAATCATCACAAAGAGATACATTACTAGCATAAAAAATGATATCATTAACATAAATTTGTACTATTAGTGTATCATGATTATGCCTTTTGATAAACAAAGTTGTGTCAACTTTCCCCTTTTCAAAATCATTTTGCAAAAGAAAAGAACTAAGCCTTTCATACTAAGCTCTTAGAGCTTATTTCAAACCATACAAGGATCTATTCAATTTGACAATATAATTTAGAAAAGTAAGTGATTCAAAACCAGGAGGTTGTTCAATATAAACTTCCTCCTCAATATCACCATTTAGAAAAACACTTTCGACATCCATTGGAAATAGTTTGAAATTCATGTGACATGCATATGCCAAAAGAATGCTAATGGCCTCTAACCTTGTTATTGTGGCATAGGTATCATCATAGTCAATGCCTTACTCTTGGTTGTAACCTTTAGGAACCAATCTACCCGTATTTCTAGTGATGAATCCTTGCTTATCTAACTTATTCCTAAACACTTATTTGCAACCTATAAGTGGATGTTCCTTAGGCCTAGAAACAAGTTTCCACATATTATTTCTCTCAAATTGGTTGAGTTCCTCTTACATAACAATCACCCAGCTCTCATCATTAAGAGCCCCAGCAATAACTTTTGGCTTTAAAGTATTGAGTTGAAATCTAGTACTTACAACATTTGAAGTATCACTAATGATTAGTTCTTTGGGGTGATGCTTGGAAAATCTCCAATCTTTAGGAAGATCTTAGTTTGGTGATTTTACTTATTGATGTTGAGGATCTTTGTCTTCTTTTAATGATTTGTTTTCATTATGGTCCTCATCCTTTTCTCTTGTAGTATCTCCAAATCTAATTTCTCAAAATCACTTATAATATCATCAGTCAAATAACCTTTCCTAGGATCAGGCTTACTAGATTCATTAAACACAATATTCATAGACTCTTCAATAACCATTGAACCCTTATTAAAAATCATATAGGCTTTGCTAGTGGTGGAGTAACATAAGAAGATGCCTTCATTAATTTTTGAATCAAATTTTCTAAGATTATCCTTGGTATTCAATATATAACACTTACATTCACAAAATCTTAGGTATGTTAACTTTGGCATTCTACTATTCCATAGCTCATAAGAAGTTTTATTAAAAGTGAGTCCTTTAAAAACTCAATTTGCAATCTAACATGAGGTATTATAGCTTCGGCCTAAAAGTAACTTGGTAATGAATACTCATTGAGCATAATTCTAGCCATTTCTACTAGTGTCTTATTTTTCATTTCTACAACACCATTTTTTTGTGGTGTTCTAGGAGTTGAAAAGTTATAGAAAATCTCATTCTTTAGGCAATAAGATTTAAGACTCATTTTGCAATTCTTTTCCATTTTCACTTCTTATGGAAGAAATGAAGTAACCCTTTTCATTTTGAATCCTTCTTGTAAAACTTTTAAAAGCATCAAAAGTATCATGCTTATGAGCTAGAAAGGAAACCCAAGTAAATCTAGAGTAGTCATCAACTAGAACTAGTGCATAATATTTTTCACCTAATTTAACACTTCTAATAGGTCTTATCAAGTCCATATGAATTAAATGAAAAGGGCTAGATGTACTTACAATATTCTTTGCTTTGAAGGAAGATTGATGTTGCTTCCTTATTTGGCAAGGACCATATGTCTTGTCTTTAGAAAATCTTAGCTTGGGAAGACCTTCTACTAGCTTTCCTTTTGATAAGCTTTGTAAGAGCTCCATGCTAGCGTGTCCAAGTCTTTTGTGCCATAACCAAGCTTCATTACTAAGAGACATAAGACACTTAAAGGATTGGTCAACCAAATTGTCGAAGTCAATTGGGTAGGTGTTGCCCTTCCTTTCACCCTTGAAAACTACTTTTTTATCCACCAAAGTGGTAACTCAACATTCTCTAGGGTCAAAGGTGACTTTATTACCTTTGTCACATAATTAAGTTACACTAAGCAAGTTATGTTGTAAGCCATCAATAAGTAAAACATCATTAATTAAAGAACAACCATTCTTACTAATGGTCCTAATGCCAATTACCTTACCCTTGGCATTGTTTCTAAATCTGACATTGCCACTCTCCTTTTCCTTTATGGCCATGAATAGATTCCTATTGCCCATCATGTGCTTTGAGCATCTGCTATCCACATGTTAATCATTTGCTTCATTGGTGGCTACCAAACACTCCTACACAGCACAAAGTAAATCATTTTTGCTTTTTTACCCAAGCATACTTGGGTCCTAGGGGGTTAGGTTTTGAAGGATCCTCTAACTTGAGATGTGCCTTCCTAATGTCACAATAAAAATTTATGTGTTCATATTTCATGCAATAGTGGTATTGGAGTTAAGACTTATATGTCTTTCTCCTATGCATTACCTCAGTATGAGTGAGGGATTTCCATACACCAACATGATGTGTGCGAAAGCATGAACATGCATGAATAGGTGTAGGACTCAATTTTCTATGTTTGTTTGAATGAGCATGCCTTTTATTATACATGTATGCAGGGTTGGCCTTCTTAGAAATAGGCTTAGGGCCTTGTTGTACCTTTCCCTTGCCCTTAGGCAATGGTGGTTCAGTGCTTTGAGCACTTTTCTTTCTAATAACCTCAATGCTTAAAGTTTAAGGTGCTGAGGCCTTGATGAATGTTGTGAGTGAAGGTGCAGAAGAAGAGGCTCCATTGAAGCCTAAACCATGCCTAACTAAGGAAGGTCTTTGTGATACAATAAGTGTATCCAAAGCTTCCTTACCCTAGTAGAACTTAGATATAGAGTTTCTAAGCTCAATGACTTCACCTATCAAGGACTCATTTTCCTTTCTTACGAAAGTTAGAAATGAAGATGACTTAGATAGATGCTCCATAAACTTTTTGAGTTTTTCATTTGAATCCATCAATTCACTTACAAGACTATTTAGGGATTCAAATCCTCTAATTTAGTGCACTTCTTCTTATAAGTTTTCATTTATGACTTATACTTGTCAGATTTCATGGTGAGAAAAAGCTCATCATCCACATCATCTAATTCATCAAATTCAGAATAAGAGCGAGGCGAAGAGTTTACCTCATTAGATGAATCCTTTTGAGCCATGAAGCAAAGTTTGTAATATATTCTTCTTCATCGTCTTCACTTAAGCTATCATCCCGAGTGGCTTTAAAGCTTTTTCTTTTTTCTTTGTCCCCTTTCTTCTTCTTCTTTAACTTGGGCCAATCATAATTGATGTCGCATTGCTTGCCATATTCATAGTGAGTGACATCATTTGATCTTTCTTTGGGAGTTGGAGTTACTTTCTTGAAGTTCCTTCTTTATTTCCTTCTTCTAATAAGCTTATTAGTTGTTCTTAAAAGCATTGCAAATTCCTCCTCCTCCTTGTCACTTTCCTCTTCACTTGAGGCTGCTTCTACTTCCTTCCCCTTTAATGAAGACTTGAGTGCCAAGGTCCTCCTTTCTGGATTTTCAGATTTCTCTCCTTGACCTCTCATTCTCTTCATTTCTTCATCCTACTTTAAGTCTAACTCATGAGTTAAGAGTTTGCATATTAGGACATCTGTTAGCACCTTTCCTATCTCCGGGTTGGACACTTGGATACTACACACCTTTACACTAAATTTTTCAAGAGGTAGAGATTTCAAAATTTTCAAATTTACCTTATGATTGATGAGAGTGCTCCCAAATGTCTTCATGTTAGTGATGATTGCAAGGAGTCTATTTGTCATGTTTGTGATGCTTTCTTCCTTCTTCATCATAAATAACTCCTACTTCATCACATACATCTCAAGTCGGCTAGATTTCACCAAGGTGGTGCCCTTATGATAGTTCTCCATGGCCTTCTAAATACCATGAACAGTTAAGACCCTTCCAATTTCTTCTCTTGAGAAATAACTTAAAAGGATTGCCATGGCTCTTTTATTTTTTCCATTGGATCTTTTATGTGCTTCAAACCACTCCTCTCTAGGGATCAACTCCTTACTTCCATCCACCACTTTAGTTGGTGGCTTCCACTCATTTGCAACAATATCCCAGAGGTCTACCATATCACTATCTAGATAGATTTCCATCTTATACTTCCAATGAGTATAGTTTGCTCCATCAAAATATGGCTTGAGGTGAGTGTGGATTCCTTCTTGTGCCATGATCTTTACTCACACAATTAAGCTTTACAGTGAGACTTGGCTCTGAAACCACTTGTTGGCCTAGTGCACCAAGAAGAGGGTTTGAATTGGTAGTTAATTGAAAATTAAGAAGAAAGTTAAAGTGTTTAGGAACTTAAGAAGGAGAAGACAAAAATCAACACAAAAGGTTTATAGTGGTTCAGGTGTTAACAAACCCTACGTCCACCCCTAATTTTACACAATTGGGTATTTCACTTAACTAAATTGATGTTTTCAAGCTCACACCAAACTTATACAACTTGTGTTTTACAGCTCACACAAAACCCTTACAACCTTATGTTTTTAGGTTCATATAAAAACCTCTCACAAATGTTTTAGATAGATTCACACTTCAACCTCTTACAAGAGTTTTAGAATCTAGGCTAACTCTCAACCTACTTATAAAGGTGTTTATTACTCATACCAAATAATCAACAACATATAAAGAGAGTAAAAGAATGAGTAGCAAATTGGCAAGAGTTTGGTTACAATTAATTCAATTCTCTTCCATTTACATCAGTTTGGTAGAGTATTTATAGCCTAAATCCACCAAAAAGATGTTTCTCAAAAATATCCAGGTTGTGCTTGGTAGATTTTACATTAAATGCTTATCTGGTAGAAGTCGAGGTCGCTACTCTTATTTCATGATCGCGAATTTCCAATTTGCATTAAGAAGCTAGAAATTGCGGCTAAAAACCCCATTTTGTGTCTTATAGCTAGTCTGTGTGTCTTTCATCCATTGGTTGTCTAAGAAATATAACCGTTGGGTTCAAGCAACTACTTAAAAGTCGTGGTCGTGAGCTTGCTTTGTCTTAGCCATGACTATGACTGTAAATTCCTTTGATTGATGAGGAAACTCTAACTTCTTGAGTTGCAGTCGCGACCAAATCTTCGTCCTCATGATTTTTGATTTCCAACGGTTGCTTTAGACACTTGGCGTGTTGTGGTTATGGCTTTGGTTCCCTTCTTTGTCACTATGAAATTCACGATCGTGACCTCTAATGTGGAAGCCATCGCAAATTCTTCTGTGAATCAACCAATGCTCTTTCGGCTGAGTCGCGGTTGCGAATTCTCCCCTGAATCCTTTTGTCCTAGCTCCATTCATCTTAATAGTAAAGTGGCGATCACGATTTTAGGGATATCGACTGCCATTTCAGATGTTCTTCTAAAAGATGGAGATTTTGATTTCCATCCAACTTGTAATGAAGATAAATTTTATGTACTGCAAATCAACACTTAATTAAAACATTAGAATTGATAAATCTCCATTATCAAGATCAAAAGAGGCTTATAACCAACTTAGTCCAACAATCTCCCCTTTTTTGATTTTGACAACATAGATTGATCCTAAAGAAAAATAAATGCATGAGTTGTGAAGTTAGAATGGTGTATGATTAAATAATTAAAGAATTCTTGACAATGATAAAAAATTCTAAGTATAATTCTAAGTTAGAACTTGCTCCCCCTCAACTTATACTTTTTCTATGCACAATATGCTATTCTCTCCCCCTTTAGTAAGATAAAAAAGGGGGTAAAGAGTTAAAGAGTGAAAGAGATGTATAAATTGATATTGAGTAATCATATAGAGAAAAACAACAAAGATAACATATAGATTGCAATCACATAAAATATAAGACATTAAATTGTAAAAACAAACTCCTTTATTCATATAATAATCTATGGGATCAACGGTTTTTACATCAAGAATTTAAAGACAAAAGAGAAAAAGAAACAAAAACCTTAAAAATAATCTTGTTCTTCATTATCTCTTCCATCCTCAGCTTCATCACCCTCTTTAATCTCTTAGTTGTCCTCCTCTTCAGGTGTGTCCTCCCATTCCTCAAAATTTGAAAGTTGGTAGGGAGGAGCACCTACTTTCTCCTGCAATCCACCAAGTTACTGTGTAGTTGGGAAAGGAGGAGAAATTATCACTTCATCATCCATATTATTTTGTCCAATTTCTTATTGATTGAAGCAAAAGAGATTTTAGTTTTTGGCTTAGGTTAGGGAGGTGGAATAGGTTGGGCTCCCTCTATAATGGCAAACCTTTTTTTCTTTTAGAGGCTTGGAAAGACTTTAGTTTTTTAGCTCCAAAAGCACCCAAAGTGTATGTGTAAGAATATAGGTGAATGGCTTTAACATTGATGAAGTAGGTGAGGTCCAAAAAATTTTGGGAAGGGGAAAGGATTTAGTGAGGAACTTTTCATTTTCTTCATTAAGAGCCCCTACGTACTAATAAATGATAGTTACATGGGAAGGGAGAAGAAACTGACTCTTCGTTTGGTGCTTATGTGAATCAGTTAATCCATACGATAGCGGTCAATTTGTATGGGTTTATTTTTGATAAGGCAGAAAAGTAAAGTAAGATCCTTTTGGGATACCTTTTCATTACCATCACCTTTTGCGTTAACGGAGAAGGTGATGATATGATTAAGTAAACAAAAAAGGAGGGTTTAGATGTATTTGGCTAAGGAGGTTTTGGGGTCACATTTGGTGTCGATGGAAATTTCAAACCAAAACTCATAATATATGACATTAAGAGTGAAGACGATGAACGAAATGACATTGCCAACTTGAAGATTGAAAAGATTAGATAATTGTTTGAATGTGATGAAAAAAGGATCTCTAAAAGAATGAAATACTAACCTATATTGGCCAGCGCGAGATTCTGCTCTCCAATTTAGAGTCACGGTACATATGAATTCTCTTACGATTTCTTCATATCCGGGGTCATCAAGAAATATGAATTCGTTCCACCCAAGTTTGAAAGAAATGTGTGGATCTCGTCGTTAATTCCTGGCGACTCAATAAGGAAAGTGGAAGGGATTTTGTTCGGTAGGATGATCTTGAAAGCATTTGCTTTGTATCGGTCTTTTTCTTCTTTCCTTATCCCTTTCATCAAGTCTAATGCTAGTGGTCCGAAAGGCTGTGCCAGTGCTTTCCCTTTCTCTGCTTTCGAAGTTTTCTTGGGGGCCATTTATGAATGATGAAAGGTGTGAAGTTTTTAATATTTGAAAAAGAGGAAAGATGAAGATTTTTGGTAGGAATGAATGAAAAAACTATTTGAGGGGTTTATATAGGCCAGGAAAGGGTGTGAAAATGGATGAAAAGGGTCAGAAATGTATTAAATGAAGGAGTGCAATCAGTTGGCAATTAAATCACTTAAATGTGTGGCAGTTACCCAAATTCACAACCACGACCTGCAAGTCGCAATCGCTAATTCTGAAAAATGTGAGTAACAGACAAAAAATCCTAGGGAAATGGTGCATTCAATGATCAAATGATTTAAAATTTGAACTAATTCGTGGTGGGGATTGAAAGTCGCAACCACGAATTGATGATGGACTATCAAATGAAGAATACCTATAATTCACGACCGTGAACCAAGGAATAACGACTGTGAATTACAAGTCTTAAAAGATATCTATGAAATTATGAAACTTGACCATCTAAACTGTGATCCACTCAATTTATTGATGCCTAATTAATGCAAATTGGCATAGAGAGGCACAATTGCACACAAAATTAAGACATCCAAAGGAATAAACATCACATACATCACATAAAGCAATCATTGAACATGGGATAATGCAACATATTAGAATGATATAATTTTTCACTTTAGAGAGCTTCCATTAAGCATTCCTAACTATCTCTTAATGAAGTTCATCCTTTCTTCATTGAGTGACTTTGTGAAAATGTCTACAAGTTGATGATTTGTATATATAAGTTCTAGCACAACAACACCATTTTAGACATGATCTCTAAGAAAATGATGCATAATATCTATATGTTTGCTCCTAAAATGTTAGATGGGATTTTTGGAAAGATTTATTGCATAAGTGTTGTCAGATTGATGGGAATGTGATCAACAACTTTGCCAAAATCCTTTAATTGTTATTTCATCCAAAGGACTTGGGTGCAACAATAACTCACAACTACATATTCAACTTCGGCGGTGGATAAAGCAACTGAAACTTGCTTCTTACTAAACTAAGAAACTAAACACCCTCCTATAAATTGGCAAGTTTCAGAAGTGCTCATTCTATGTAGAAGACTATCAACATAATTCGCATCTAAATAACCTATGAGGCTAAATGAAGAATCTCTAGGATATTAAAACCCTAAATGCAATGTGCCATGTAAATATTTGAAAATCCTTTTAACAACATTCAAATGAGATTCTTTAGGACAAGATCAAAACTTTGCACACATGTATATACTGAACATTATATAAGGTCTATAAGATGTAAGATAAAGTAGAGAACTGATCATACCTCGATATCTCTTCTCATCAACCGACTTATCTGATTCGTCTTTGTCCAATTTGATGATAACACTCATTGGTATTTTTGCTACTTTACATCCTTCCATGCCAAATTTCTTGAGATTGTCCTTTATGTATTTTGCTTGGTTGATGAAGATCTCTTCTTTAGTTTGCTTGATTTATAGGCCAAGGAAAAACTTGAGCTCTCCCATCATGCTCATCTCGAATTCTTTAGTCATACACTTAGCAAAATCCTCACAAAGAGATTCATTGGTAGCATAAAAAATGATATCTTTAACATAAATTTGCACTATCAGTATATCATGATTATGCCTTTTGACAAACAAAGTTGTGTCAACTTTTCCCTTTTTAAAATCATTTTGCAAAAGAAAGAACTAAGCCTTTCATACTAAGCTCTTGGAGCTTTTTTCAAACCATACAAGCATCTATTCAATTTGAAAATATAATTTGGAAAAGTAAGTGATTGAAAACCAGGAGGTTGTTCAACATAAACTTCCTGCTCAATGTGACCATTTAGAAAAACACTTTCGACATCCATTAGAAATAGTTTGAAATTCATGTGACATGCATATGCCAAAAGAATCCTAATGGCCTCTAACCTTGCTACTGGGGTATAAGTCTCATCATAGTCAATGCCTTACTCTTGATTGCAACCTTTAGTAAGCAATCTACCCGTATTTCTAGTGTTGAATCCTTGCTTATCTAAGTTATTCTTAAACACTTATTTGTAACTTATAATTGGGTGTTCCTTAGGCTTAGAAACAAGTTTCCACATATTATTTCTCTTAAATTAGTTGAGTTCCTCTTATATAACAATCACCCAACTCTCAACATTAAGAGCCCCATCAAGAGCTTTTGGATTAAATTGAGAAACAAAGGCAAGATTATTATCTAAAGTATTGGGTTGAGATCTAATACTTACAACATTTAAAGTATCACTAATGATTAGTTCTTTGGGGTGATGCTTGGAAAATCTCCAATCTTTAGGAAGATTTTGGTTTGGTATTTTACTTATTGATGTTGAGGATCTTTATCTTCTTTTGATGATTTGCTTTCATCATGGTCCTCATCCTTTTCTCTTGTAGTATCTCCAAATCTAATCTCTTAAAATCACTTACAATATGATCAGCCAAATAACCTTTCCTAAGATCAAGCTTACTAGATTCATTAAACATAATATTCATAGACTCTTCAATAACCATTGAACTCTTATTAAAAATCCTATAGGCTTTGCTAGTGGTGGAGTAACCTAAGAAGATGTCTTCATTAATTTTTGAATCCGATTTCCCAAGATTATCCTTGGTATTCAAGATATAGCACTTACATTCAAAAACTCTTAGGTATGTTAACTTAGGCATTCTACTATTCCATATCTCATAAGAAGTTTTATTAAGAGTGAGTCTTTAAAAACTTGATTTGCAATCTAACATGAGGTATTGATAGCTTCGACCTAAAAGTAACTTGGCAATGAATACTCATTGAGCATAGTTCTAGCCATTTCTACTAGTGTCTTATTTTTGTTTCTACAACACCATTTTGTTGTAGTGTTCTAGGAGTTGAAAAGTTATAGAAAATCTCATTCTCTAGGCAATAAGATTCAAGACCCATTTTGAAATTCTTTTCCATTTTCACTTCTTATGGAAGAAGTGAAGTAACCCTTTTCACTTTGAATCCTTTTTGTAAAACTTTTAAAAACATCAAATGGAATGAAATTAACACTTATTTGAAATTGATGTTGACTTAATAATTAGTTTACTTCTTATGTGTTTAAAGATTATGTAGAAATTTGATGTATATTTTATAGGTGATATCATAAATTGATAATTTTATTGATATAAGAGAAGTTTGATTATTCTAGAAAGATTTAGTTATTGGTAATGATTGATAAATATATGATTAAACTTATAAAGAAGAATACAATATTTTGTGATTTTATTGATCAATTTTATAATTTTAGAGGTCTATCAGTAGTTATAAGTAATAAATTTAATATTTAGATGATAAGAAAAGTATAATATGCTTGGTGTTGATTTTATAATTAGTATATCTTATTTCATTATTAGTTTATTGAGATTAAAGGAGTTGGTAAATATTGAAACTTTAGTGCAGTAGAATATCAATAAATGGATAGAGAGATATTATGACGTTCCATTTACTAATCATTCGCAAAGTAGGTACATTAACTCATTCATAAGACATGAAATACTAAAGTGACACAATATCATTAAAATTCTCTCGTGCCATCCATTGTCATTAAAAGGTCTTTCTTCGATTATTTTTCACACTATGTATCTTGTTTCACAACATAATAACTATTTACAACAAAGTGTATGTGGCTAAACAAACCAAAATACTAATAAACTGCATACTGGCCTAACCTTTATCAGACTGATACACAACAACTTCAAAATGCAACTTGGATGAAATCTTTAGTCTACTATTCCTGAAATAAAATTTAATACAAAGGAGTGAGCTTGCATACTCAGTAAGTTAATATATAATGATACTTCAACCTCAAATAACATAGCAAACATTTAAATATAAATAAATCATCATCATATCCATGTATGAAATTAAGAATTTTTACTCCTTAATGCCATACAGACTATCAAATATTATTACCACACAGGCTGTTATATGTTGTTGCCACACAGGCTGTTATATGTTGTTGCCACACAGGCTATAGATATTTTTACTACATTGGCCATCAAATGTTGTTGCCACATAGACTATCATATTTAGTTGCCACACAGGCTATCAAATGTTGTTGCCATATAGGTTATCATATTTGGTTGCCACACATGCTATAAATATCATTGCCATATAGGTTATCAAATGTTGTATTGCCACATAGGCTATCATATTTGGTTGCTACACATGCTATCATATATTGTTGCCACATAGACTATAAGATTTTGCTGTTTGCTCTACAACATCAATTATTATTCGTTCAACAAATTAACTATAAATTCAACAAAATTCCAAGAATATAATGACTAATAACAACACCCATAAACTTTGGCAAATCATATCACAACATATTTCCTGTCCCAAGTCATAATTTATCAACGTCTCATGAAAATAAATGATTCAAGAGTAAAACAATCCTTTCGTCAATGTATTCACTAATATCATGTCATTAAACAACATTTCATTCCATTGCTTATATGTTCAAGGCATTTAACCAATCACATGTTTAGTACCATTAGCTATTTACTTTCCTCTTCCTTCAAGCTATTAAGCCATAGATGTTCCCAACTTATTCCCAATATTATCTTTACTGCCTTGAGGAGCTATTTCAATACACCAAATTAATCCATAATGATATAGTAAGATTTTCATCTTGTTATGCAAACATGCTATTGTAAATATCATGAACTAGGAAGGTATTGGACTAGGATGGTTAATCCTAAGTCTAGAACCTCTTTTGATCTTCACAAAGAAGATTGATCATCACTAATATTTCAAATAAGTGTTGATTTTGCAGAAATAAATAAATCTCTCAAGAAGAAATGAAAGGAGTTGATAAACTCCGAAGTGACATGTAAATTACAACCGCAACCTAGGATTCGTGACTGCGACTCATGTTAAGACATGCTAAAATTCAAGCAGGTGAAATCGCAGAGCTATTCTTGGCTGCAACCTATGGAAAATAAGAAGCCCAAATTGTGACAGATGAATTCGCGGTGAATGTTATGCCCTAGTTGCGATTGTGAATTTCAAAGTGACTCAAGAGGGAAGCAAGTTCATAACCACAACTTGACAAGTGTCACAGAAGACTGTTAGAACTCAAATTTGGCAGAGGCATCTTATTAGTAGCGACCGCGAATCCTGAGGAAGAAAGATGACCACTTTGATAGATGGATTCGAGTCCTCTGTCGTATCCTATACAAGAAAACTCTCGACTGCGACTTCTAAAAGTAGATAAAAGACAACGATTATATTTTCCTAGTGAACTAATAAGAAGCTACCACGTGGACTAGTAGTTAGACACAAATGAGGTTTCCCTTAAAGAATTTAGATTTCGCGATCATGAAATGGCAGTAGTGACCATGATTTCATCCTGACAAGCATTTAATGCAAAATTTATCTAGCATGTCTCAAAGATTTGATGAGTTATGATATGCAATGTCTCTTTGGTGAAGGTTGGCTATAAATACACCACCAAACAACCATGAATAAGGTTGCTAAGGAATTGATTACTAGTGATTAAAGCTCTTAATCTTTGCTACTCATTTTCTTTAATTTTCTTTAGGAAATTATAAGTGTTAGGTGTGAGCATTAAACACTAAGTTGTAAGGTTATAGTGTTAGCCTGTAAAAACACTTCAAGAAAGGTTTTAAGTGTGAGCCTAGTGAAACACTTGAGTGAGATTGTGTGTTAGCCTAAAAACACATTATTGTAAGGTTATGTGTGAGCCATCAAAACACAAGTTGTACAAGTTGGGTGTGAGCTTGAAAACACCTTGAGATAGTGAAATACCCAATTGGTTAATTGAGGAGTGGACGTAGGGTCAATTATACTCGAACCATTATAAATTGGTTGTCTCCATTCTACTCTTTCTTTTTCCCCTTTTCTTTGTTGTTGAAATTTTTATACACCAATTCAACCCCCCCTTCTTGTGCCTAGGGACAACAAGTGGTATCAGAGCAAGGTTTTCACAAATCAAACCATCATTAGGTGAAACAAGATCATGGCACAAAAAGTAAATCACTCACAACTACGACCATATTTTGATGGAACCGACTATACTCATTGGAAGTATAGGATGGAGATCTATCTTGACACAGATGTGGTGGACCTTTGGGATGTGGTAATTAAGGAATGGAAGCCTCATAGAAGAGTTGTGGATGACAATGAAGAATTAATCCTAAGGGATGAATGGGTTAAAGCTCATCGGAAGTCAAATGGCAAGAACAAGAGGGCAATGACCATTCTCTTAAGCTCACTTTCGAAAGAAGAGATTGGGAGAGTGCAACATTATCAAACTACACATGCCATATGAAAGACTCTAGAGAACTATCATGAAGGCACAACCTTAGTCAAGTCAAGCTATTTGGAGATGTATGTCACCAAATGGGAACTCTTCATGATGAAGGATAATGAAAACATCACAAAAATGACCAATCGCCTCTTATCCATCGTCACCAATATGAAGAAGTTTGGAAGAGCACTTATCAATTATGAGGTAAACACCAAAATCCTTAAAACTCTTCCTCTTGACAAATTTAGGGCTAGGGTATGCAGCATTCAAGAGTCCAATCCAGAGATTGGAAAGGTCCCAACCGATGTGCTCATTGGTAAGCTCTTGACTCATGAGTTGGCCATTCAAAAAGATGAGCAAATGAGGAAGCTAAGGGGTCAAGGTGAAAAACCAGAAAAAAGAACCATGGGTCTCAAAGCTTCAACAAGGGAGAAAGAAGTATACACATACTCAAGTGAAGAAGATAGTGACAAAGAAGGAGAAGAGCTAGCCATGCTCTCAAGGAGAACCAAAGAGTTAATAAGGAGGAGAAAAGAGAAAACAATTTTCAAGAAATCAGCCCAAAGTCCAAAAGAGAGAACAAATGATGTCACATGCTATGAATGTGGTAAATAAGGGCACATGAAGCATGAATATCCCAAGTTGAATAAGAAGAAAAGATGGGACAAAGAAAAGAAGAAAAACTTCTCCGCCACTTAGGATGATGACTCAAGTGAAGAAGAGGAAGAAGGAGAGGTGGCCAACATATGCTTCAGGGCACTAGGGGACTCTTCACAAGAGGTAAGTACATCCTC
>CATIWR010047094.1:0-21287 GCA_949677035.1 Omphalea diandra | reverse complement strand
CAATCCCTATATGCTCTTTATAATCTTAAATAAGTTCTATAACACCATTATTTATGATGCTATAACATGCACATAACATAAGACAATTTGCCATGCAACTATACAAACACTACATATATGTTCAAGTGTCCCAAATATAACGGTGCAAGTGTCATTGTCATGTTTCTACAAATTGCATGACTAAATGATCATTTATCTAATGCATATATTCATGTGGGATTTCATATCATTTATGCAATGAATATGTTCATGTGATAATGTCAATGAATATGGATATGGATGTTACATTGTTGGATTGTGTATGTATGATGAATAAACCTTTATGTGTATGTATTTTCAGACATGAATGTCATGATTTGTAAATGAAAATGGTCGTTACAATTGCGACCCATGGGAGTGATCTCTCCTCACTAAACAAAAGAATTCATAGTCCCTGTCGCGTCTAAGAAGGATCTCAATCGCGACCGCGACTTTTTCTTGGTTAGTCAAATACAATGGCTATATTTCTTGGAACACCAATAGCAACACGTCACGTGGACTAGCCATTAGACATAAAACAGGGTCATCTATCATGATTTCAGTCTTCCTAGTGCAAATTAGAAATTCGTGACTACAAAATGCTACCCACAATTGCGAATTCAGTCTGATAGGCACTTAATGCAAAAATCTGCCTAAATTACCTTAGAGATTTAGGCATAGTTTGTTAATAACATCTCTTTGGTGATTGTTGCCTATAAATGCTCTACCAAACATACATGAATACAAGAGAATTTCATTAATTGTAACCAAACTCTTGCAAATTTATTTCACAACTTCATATTCTTTGTTTATGAGTTATTGTTGTTGGGTGTAAGCATTAAACACCACTATATTTGCGTTTGAGAGTTAGTATAACTATTAAAACTCTTGTAATAGGTTAAAAGTGTGAGTTTTTGTAAAACACTCGAATGTGGTTTTTGTGTGAGTCTTGAAACACAAATTGTAGGTTGTGTGTGAGCCATAAAAACACATTGTACAAGTTTAGTGTGAGATTGAAAACATCACTTTGAATTGAGTGAAACACCCAATTGTGAAAAATTGGGAGGCGGACGTAGGGTTTGTTAACACTCGAACTACTATAAATATTGTGTGTTTTTTTCTTTTTACTTTTCGTTCAATTTCTAAACACCCTATCTTCACTCCAAATTTTTTAGATTCTCATCAATTCAACTCATTTTCTTGATGCTCAAGGGTCAGCACAAATAAATCATTAATCAAATTTTTTATTTTATTGGTCCGACCAATCAATTTAAACTAGTTATCAAAACCCTAGTATAGTGATAATGATATCATTTTTTTTTTTCAACTCTACATAGTTCAATATGTGTTCAAATGGTGACGATGATCTAAATTTGAAATGGATTTGATTTGGGAAGAATTTTTGAATTCTTCAATCTTTTGTATTTAATTTTTAAGAAAATGATTTTACTTTGGTTTGATTCTTTGTTAAAAGATTTTAGTACAAATAGAAAAATTCAATATAAAATAGAAGCTAAAATATTTTTTTAATATAAATTTAAAAAAAATTGAGCAAAATAATGTTGTACTTAAATAGAATTAAAATTAAGAATTGATTTAATATAATATATAAAAGTGAATGATAAAATATAGCAACACTCATAGGAGGGTTAAAGTAGCTTCCCTTGTTGAATGTCAATTTTTTAAAAAAAATTGCATCAAAAATCAAATCAATTAATCTGTCAGTTTGATTGATTCAAGTAGTATGATTTATTTAATAAAACAATTTTTTATTTTTTAAAAAATATATAAACAATAATTAAAAATATTTTAAAAATTAAAAATATATAATATGATAAAATAATAAAAATTATTTTTAAACATTTAAATTTTGAATAAAATAATATATTTTTTAATTTTAAATTTTTGATGTAATTGTATATTATATGAATTTAATCTAATTTTCGATTTTGAACAATTTCTCAATTTTAATTAATTTTTATCAATTTTTTAATTAAGCAATTTTTATACTGCATTAAATCAAATTTTTAATCGATTTTCAATAAAATTCAACTAATTGATTCAATTCGAGTTTAAAAACACCCCTGAATGTTGATCTACTTCTGGATTTCTCTTGGTTACGACAGCGCATACGCAAGTTGCTCACTTTAGTATTAGCCTCGCATTAACCACGTACCTGCGCCGACCCAATTCTTATCCTGCGCCTCTTGCTGTATAAATATGTAAACTTGGCTAGATTACAAAAAGCTCCTCACATTTGGCCGCAAAATTCCATTTCTGGATTTCAGCTCGTTCTCTTCAACGTTTACATTTATTCGAAGGTAGAGATAGAAACTTTTTTGAATTCTCTAATTGGATTTGGTCGATCATCGATTATCGCCTCCTAGTCATCGAACTTAAGGTTTGATCAAGTTAGGAACTGATGTGGAATCGTTTTATCAACTATCTTTCATTTCCGTGGCTTGTTAAATTGATTATCCTTTAGTTTGTTTTTTCACTTTAATTGAGCTTCAGCGTAGATGTAATTGTGGGTTTCGAATTTTCCTGATTTTGAACTTGTTTATTGTGCCTTTTATCAGTTTCAGCTGCTTTCTTCAGGAATTTCAGCTGAATTTTGTTAGGGGCAGTTTTAAATTTTGTTGAAGTTGAAAATTTTATGTGGCTTTTTTAATTTTTTATTTTCTTGTAAATAGAATTGGAGATATAGGATTCAACAATTCACTGGAAGTAGTTTCTTGAAGAGGAAAATAAGTTTCATTTACAAGAATGTTGGAAGAGTATGCTGTATATATGTGTTTGTTTTTGGATTTCTAGATGAATCTTTTAAGTTTGCTTTCATTTTCTTGTTGAGTTATCAATTTGCCAAATATCCGTTGTTTAGTTTCAGTATTGACCGACAGGGAATCACTAGCTTCGAATACTTTCATGTGTCTATGTGATACCCATTTTTTTTACCCCTTAATTTGGAATATTCTACCACTGTAACCGGAGTTTTTATCAAGCTTCGATTTAGATCACCTTCAAACTCCGACGTTATTACCTGATCAAGAATGTCCATATTGCATGTATATAATTCCAGATAATTGTTTTTTCTTTTTTTTTGTTTCTTTTTCAGCTATTTGATAGTTATACTCCTAAATATTTTCATAGTGCATGGTTAGAAACTGTTGTCTTATCCTTTTTCTTTTCCCCGTTTTCCTGTAGTACAATATGCAAGACACTGAAAGCCGCTTGAATGTAGCAGTTGTATGGAGAGGGAACAAGTATATTATAGAAATGAATCCTGATGCATATCTCAAGGACCTAGGAGATGAACTACTGAAGTTGACTGGTGTCAAGCCAGATACAATGAAACTCATTGTGCCACAAATTTCAGGCAAAGGTTCAAAACTGCTGTCACCTTTCTCTGGTGAGCACTCTCATCTGAGTTTGCACAAAGCTTCCCTTGTTGAGGTAATTTTACCCATTTGAGTTATTTGAATGATAAGTAATCTTTGTTTGATAGTATGATTTATTTCTATACAATACATGCCATATTTTCTAGTGCCACTGTTGCATCTTTCTTCTATTCAGGGGAAGTCTATCAGAATGATGGGAATCACTGAAGATGAGGTTGAAAATGTTCTGCAAAATGCAAAAGTCGACTTGAGAATTGCTGGGTTTGATGAAGAGGAAAGGAGAATGAGACAGCGATCTTCAGATAGACCCCATGCTTTGCTTAAACCACCACAAGGACCGTATGTTTTTTGTGATTTTAGCACACTTCAAATTCCTGGGATAGAGGTGCGATTAAATTTTCTTTTTTTTTTTTTCCTTCCTCTATGGTAGTTCGTAGTTGGGAGGAAGGACTCAAGCTCCACTCCTCTTTAGAGGACTGTGTTTTTACTAACTGGCCGAATTCATTTTGACCTTACACAATCAAGAAAACATGAAATCTTCATTTTGTATTTTATTTGGATTAGATGCCGTATTGGTAAAAGATTTCATGTTTGAAATTGAGAAAGAGGAAAAACAAAAGAGAAACAACCTTTTGAATACTTCAGGATGTTGATGTTGTCACTGAGGTGAATGCATTGTGCTCTTTTTTGATGAGGGTATTGCCAATTTGACTGTTTGAGTGGTTGACGAAGTAGTTGGTATACTATCTAGTTTAGGGCTTATTTTTTCCCCAATGAAAGTCACGTATCTTGTTAGTTTAGGGGACAGGAACCGGGCAGTAGGGCATGCGTGCATAAATCACATCCAATTCATTTATACAAACTGTATTGTAATTAGGCATTCTTATAAAGAATTTGATTATAAGCGGTACATCCAACATTCCACTCAGTAAAATGGTGCGAATAGCATTAAACTTACAATATTTTGCAACAGTTGAGATGCTTTATAATATGATAGTTTTAGTCATTGTTAACCGAAACTTTATATCCAATTGATTGTTTGTGTGTGAGCCCGCACTTTATGTGAGCTTCATTTGTTGCCGTGGATTTTGTTATAGTTGAACCCTCCATCTTCAGAGGCATTGAAAAGGATGCATATGCTTGCTGCAGATCCTGGAATTGTTGCAATAATGAATAAGGTACTATTGGATGTATTTGTCCGAGATTAATATTTATTGCCTACATCTTTTCTGATTTGTTAACTTTTGATATTTATTTTCTTTAAGCATCGTTGGCGTGTTGGAATTATGACTGAGATGGCCCCAGTTGGTTATGTTGGTGTTAGTCCTAAATGTATCCTTGGATTCAATAAGGTATGACCTCAGAAATATTAGATTATTTTATTTTCTGTGATTTAATTTTGGCCACACTGTTTCTTCCCTTCCTTTTCTATCTGTGACTCTTGTTTGCTGTTACAGAATCATGGAGAGGAGATTTCTCTGCGCCTTCGAACAGATGACCTCAAGGGTTTCAGAAAATATGAAAGCATAAAAAAAACACTTCTGCATGAACTTGTAAGCCTTATATGTAAAATTTGTTGTTCCTTTTTCCCCCCTTGGCTTTAATATATTTCAGTGGTTGCTATCTCTAATTATTAGAGAATAATTTGAGGGACTGCATTTGTTCCTATGTCAGGCTCATATGGTATACTCAGAACATGATGCAAACTTCTATGCTCTGGATAAACAGGTAAATATCATTGCATGCATGTGGTCGTAATGGAGTTGAGGCTATAATTATTGCTTTATGTAGACTGTTATGGTTCATTGAACTAGCCTGGTCTAAAGCTAGCGTGCTTTTGGCCCAGCTGAACCGTGAAGCTGCTGATTTAGATTGGACTAAATCAAGGGGACACACCTTGAGTGGAGTTAAGCATCTGAATAATTATGAAGAAGAATCCTATGCTTCAGATTACAGAAATTTCTCTCAGAAGCTTGGAGGAAAAGTTTCAGACCAGCCAGCGAGCGCACGCATATCTTCAGTGGCTGCTGCTTACCGCCGTTTAGCAAATGCTTCTGCCGACTGTTTAGGAGCTTCTAAAGTGCACGAAGAACCTGACCCTGATGATTCCAGTTTTAGCACGCATGACAGACCTCATACTATGGATTATGTGGGAGGAGATTATACAGAGATTCAAAACCTGCACAAGGTTCAGTTAAAAACTGATTACGAGCCTGATCCTGATGAACATTCTTGTGAACAGCCCAAGTATGAACCTGATCCTGATGATTCTCAGAGTAACAACCTCCAGCTAATGAAGATCCTTAACAGTGGGATTCAACGTGGAAAGACCATTGATGAACCCGATCCAGATGATGCAGAATCAAAACAGATCAATTTAGCGAATGGAAACATAGAGGGACTAGATC
Source organism: Omphalea diandra (assembly GCA_949677035.1). Taxonomy (NCBI): domain Eukaryota; kingdom Viridiplantae; phylum Streptophyta; class Magnoliopsida; order Malpighiales; family Euphorbiaceae; genus Omphalea; species Omphalea diandra. The sequence continues at coordinate 15,463 of CATIWR010047094.1, read as the reverse complement.
ATATCAATTCACTAGTAACTGGAAGCATGGGAGGCCAAGCCCATCTAAATAAGTCAACTAGAGAACCTGGTCCTGGTGTATCTGACGCAAACAAAATTGTGCAGGCAGAGCTGGATCCTGATGATGATTTAATGGCCTCACAGGAAATATTAAGTATGAAAATCGACAAAAGCATGATTATTGACGAACCTGATTCAGATGATCTGGAAGCAAAACGGAGCCATTCAGGAGCTGGAAACATCCAAAGATCAGACCAGAATGTTTCTCGACAAACTGAAAGCGTGGAAGACCCTGTCTGTCTAGATAAGGCTTATAACAAGCCCAATCCTGATGAGTCTCAAGCAAGCATAGCTGTGCAGGCAGAGCCTGATCCTGATGATGATTTGGTTGCCTCACGTGAAATATCCAGTATGAAAATTGATGAGCCAGGTCCTGATGATGAAGAGCTAAGGAGAATCCAAGATCCTGTTACTGTTGTTTGTTGTCGGCTGCAGAAGGCAGTTGAGATATTGAGAGCTGATCTTAATCCCACAGAAGCAACTGCAGCTTTGCAAACTCTTTTAAAAATAATTAGGTAAACATAGCTAACTTGATTTCTGTTCTGCACCTAATCCTAATTCATTTCACCTCAGCTTAGTAATTTGGATGATGCTTTTTCTTTTTCCCCCCTAATTTCCAGCCCTTCAGTATTAACAAAATCTGGAGTAATTCTAATTGCTGCAGGAATGTGATTGAACATCCAAATGAATTGAAATTTAAGAGACTCCGCAAGGTGCATGTGCAGTTAGCCATTTCATATAATTTTTGGGACGTTTGTTTCAGTTTCTTTTTTGTCTATTTTCTTAAGTGCTGGTGGATGATATACGTTGCAGGCAAATCCCATAATACAGAAGAACGTTGCAAATCACAAAGGTCTGGTTTTTTCCTCCAATAACTTCATTTAAATGTTTAACCTGTGCAGTATTTATTAGAAAAAGTTAATTTATAGTTGAAACTTCAAGAGTCATATTGGGCTGTGTTATATGGTGATAGCTTGGAATTATGCCATCTTGTTAATAAGTCAATTTAATTGACATTAGAGATAGCTAGTCCACTGAAGCTGGGACGTTGGTTTGCTTTATTTTAGTTGTGATAGCCAACTAAATGAGCAATTTTGTTCTTTTGGGTCTTGAAGTCTAAAATGCCATACTCTCATTAAGCTGTTAAGTCTAATTGCTTAAAGTGGCATAGTTATAATGCCCAACCAAAATTCGGAGGTGCTTGACCTCTACCATGTCTGCCTATCCTAGAGGGTCAAACCATATAAAGTGCTTCAAGTTTCCTGCTTGTTAGAGTTGCTATTGTGGTAAAATATTTTGCTGTTTATTGTGTTTTGCAGCTGCAATTGAAATTTTGCAGATGGTTGGATTTATCGAAGATGTTGTCTTCGACGAAACTGGGAGGGCGGAAACTTGTTTAGTATTGAAGCGAAATGATCCAGGCTTGTTGTGGATTGCTAAATCATCCCTGGAGACATGCGTGGTCTGCTAGTGATGGATGTACCAGCATACCGAAAATGAGTGTGAAAACGATCTGATACTGAAGTATGTTATATACATAAGTGGTGTACTGGCTTGTACGCATGATCGCATTTCTGATGTAGCATTCATCAGAAGGTTAATTGTAAATCAAAGTGATGTTTCAGACAATCATACTGGAATTCATATTGTATGTAGTGCCTGCCTAACTTTGTCTCCCTAAACTTTGGGTCCACCCCAACTCAAAGAGTCTACTATTTATGCGAAGTAATGATATTTCTAGCCTTTGCTTGGAAGGACTTGTAGCAAATGGTTGATATTTGAAAGGTTATTGAAATCATAACTAGAGACTGATTGCATGGATGCCATAAGAGGACTTGTATTGATGGTATAAAATTGGATGTGAGAATTCAGTTCTCTCTCCCAATGGGAAGTTTAGTATGGGAACTGTTTCTTTGTCCTTATTTTATCCTGCTAAACGTCAAAGTGCGTTTTTCTTATCTTGCTGGAAGCTTGTTGTTAACAAGAAGAGTTTACTTAAGATAAATGCATTTAAGTTGGTTTGACTACTTCGCACGGAGTCATTCTAGGATGTCCCTTGTTAACCTTTCATTCTTTTAATTGGCAACCTGAAAAGCTTGTCATAGAAATTTAATGAATCTAGGTCATATTACCTATGTAAATTACAAAAGAAAAACAATTAGTTCTACATTAAATAAATACGTTTTGAATAGTAAATGTTTATAAACATTGAGAATTGGGATAAATTTAAATATTGAAATATCCTTGTTTTTTGTAGTCTTAAAGAGAGAAAATTACATAAGATTTAAACTCTTAACGTCTACTCTTAAATAGTCTCACGTTACAATTAGACTAAGACACCAGTTAAAATATTATTTCAATTCATATATAGATACACACAAACTTGATAGGATTAACTATATGCAGTGATTTACATTAAAAAAGAAAAAGAAAAAACTTACGCAGTGATTTATTTTCATACTAAAGTGTATATTAATATTTCCTGTAGACATATCTTTTCTTTTTTCTTTTTCCCTTAAAGGCTGCAAATGTTACATTTATACAACCATACTTGCGAAGTAAAATTTACACCAACATATAAAATAATTGCACAAAAATCTCAATCGATTAGCTATAATAATTGGTTAAGAAATATCTATTTATTGTATTTTTATGAAAACTATTGTAATTGAGCGGAACAAAAAAAAAGTGTAATTACTTATTACAAAGAAATAATTACTAATTATAAATATAACATATAATAATAATTGATCATGTTAATCGCTTTAGTCTATAAATTATTTTTACTATAATAATAATTATACACATTTTTATAAAATACATATAGAGAGAGATAAATAATTAAGTTTTAGGATGGTTTAATGTTATTGAATTGGATATCAATATATGTGCTGATAAAAATTAGGATTAATCACTACATTATTGTGTTTTTTCACAATTAATTTACTCAGTTTTTAGTTTTTAATGTTGTATGAAATATTTCTTTAGTTTGATTCATTAAATTAAAATGTCTTCTATTAGGAAAGAAAAAGTCATTTTTTTCTATTAGTAAAAAAAGGTAAAAATATGCAAAAAAAAAAAAATTCTTTTAAAATACAAAAACACCTTTATAATCACTCATTTCTCTCGCTCACCATCTGCTATCATCCGTCTCTGATTCACTTTCACTCCCTCTCACCAATATTATCATTCTATTTGAAAAATCAGATTTTAAGAAAATTAAAAAAAATAAATTCTATTTTAATATTTTTCTTATTTCAAAAGACTATCCTTAAAAAATCTAATTTTTCATTTCAAAAAAGAAATGATTTGATAAAAAAATTAAAGAATTTTATTTATGATTGTAGCACTTTAACATTTACTCTAAACAAGAGAATTTTATTATTAAAGTGAAAAAACTTCAATGATAATTTTTTTTTTTCTTTTTTTGTTTCACATAACTTATTTCAAACACAACCTATATGTGCCAGACAAATTCAAATTTACTGCAAGATTTGGTTCATTAAATTTCTATGCCAAAGCATGTCATTGTCACCAGTACTTAACGAATCTAGATCTTTTACTGACGAAATTTCTATGCAACACCTGGGTTCGTTAAATTTCTTGCAGTAAATAATCACATACCATTGTTGCTTGTTCTTCCTTTTTTTTTTTTTTTTTTCTTTATTTTCCTTGCTTTATATGCAACAAAACTGTAACAGTCAAATCTCAGATTCCACATCAGAATTAGACTCAAACCACTTATCATGATAGGTGACAATAAATGTTGATTATGTAGTGTGGTCAGCTTAGTCCGTAGGAGAAGAAGACAATTGATGCAATCTTAAAAGAAAGGTAACCAAGAAAAATTTAAAGAAAATTAAAACATTAAAAAAGAGAGTAAATCAGGTTGTTGAATGTCAAAAACTTTGGGTAGAAAATAATCTGGTAGTTTTGAGAAGGATATTATATTTTTACTATTTGCACTTTAAGAATTTTTTTGAATTAGTTGATTTTTTTTTTTCTCTCTTTAGTTTCTAAAAAAAATCAAAGAGAGAGGATCAAATGAAAAAAAGTATTTAATCATATGGTAAAAATCAAGGATAAATCTAAGGAAATCAATGTATATCCAGCAAAGCAAATTGCAGGACAAGGATCTTCTTGGCATGTCTCCTTGGCTCTCTTCTACGGTTCTACCTTCTTTTCTTTTCTACAACCCACAATACCTTTGTCAAAAGCCAATATAACCCACTAAGAGTTCCAAGAAAAACAAATACAAAATCACTATAAAGTAAGAAAGAGATACGTTCAATTTTTTAGTGAACAATTATTCAATGGAGAAGTATTTGATTTTTTCAATTTATTTTATTCTTTAACTGAGAGATTTGGTTTAAAAGGATGAGTGATGTGATATATATATATATATATATATATATATATATATATATATATATATATATATATAACTTTTTAAGCTATTATAGGTGTAGCGAGAAACTACATATATAGTATTATAGCTGTTAAAATAGTGATTTTTTTTTTATCAGATGCAGAATCTATTCATTTGAATTTTTATTTTTTTTTTTATCTTTTCAATTTAATTTTGTATTTTTAAAAAATAGTGTAAATATGAAAGCTCAATTTTTTCTATTATTTTTAAAATTTATAATTATTTAATATTATTAAATCAAATAGTATCTTATTGGTAAATATAGATATTAAAAGTGTACGATTGTATGCCTAAATTATAAGAGAAATAAAATTAAATCCAACAAATTACTCAATTTATATAAATCTATAATTATTTACCTTAATTACTTTACTTTGTTAAAATTAAAAAAAAAAGTAACATATTAAATATTATAATTAATATTTCTAATTAATGCTTAATACTATATTTTATATTTAAATAGTTTACGATGATTATTAGAAAATACTTACCCACACTTAGGACTAATGACCACTTTTACCCCTGAATTTATTTGTTTGAAGTAATTTTACCCTAACATTTTGTTTGTTTGAAGCTTTTTGTGCTTAAATTTATTTGTTTGAAGTAATTTCTCTCTCATATTTTATTTGAAACTCTTTTATTTCTAACGTTAATATAACTTGACATATTTGTCATTATTAGAGATAATGTTAACTAATCCTATAAACTTCTATAACATGATAATTAATTTAATTGACATGAATATAAATTATTTAAGTTAAAATGACATGAAAAACTGAATAAAGATGATGAATTTTTTATCATTAAAATTATAATTTGATTGTGTTATATTAACGTTAGGGGCAAAAGAGTTTCAAACAAAATGTGAGGGACAAAATTGTTTCAAACAGATAAATTCAGAGACAAAAGAATTTCAAACAAAATATAATGAGCAAAATTACTTCAAACAAATAAATTCAAGAGTAAAAATAGTCATTAATCCCCTACACTTACCATTACACTTTTTTTTTTTTTTTTGAAAAGACACTCATCCTTTTTTTAATACACATTCTTATTTTATGAGATAAGCGTATACACCTAGTATAGTAAGTTTTTTCATAATTATAATATGATTTGTCCTAATTTGTTAATAATAATAATCATAATGTAAAAATTTATAAATATTATATATTTAAAATGTAATAATAAATAAATTAAATATTTTATTTAAAAAAATTACCCGCACAAAAGGCAGAATACAACTAGTTCATAATGAACTAAGGATTTGTATACATGTAGGGGCAAAAAGGACCAAGGAAGAGAGTTATGTTCACTAATAAACTAACCCATGGTTGGTTTCAGAGTGAACAGTTTGATGAGTAGGTAACCTCTGATTGAATAGGTACGTGCACTTTAGCTTTATAAGTAATGATAAAATAGTCCATCCTATACTTGCAAGCAGCAAATACAAAACAAATTTAGCACCCAAATGACAAAAGCTTCTCTTGCGTTTGATTAACACTCCTGTGTATCTTTTGGCAAGACAAAGCATTACACACGTCATATCACAGAGCAAAAGAGAGTATCATTTCCAGTTTAAGATTAGAGAAAATTTGTCAACTCATTTAACTTCTGGGAAATGTTTATCTCAATCTGTGAGAGTTGGAAATTCATGAATCCATTGATATGTCTCCGCCGTTTGGGTTTGGTGGATTGGCAACATGGGGGCTCTCAGACATATTACGTTGAGGAGGACCAGCTCCGAAATGGAACTGTGAAGGAATGTCAGGACGGGAAAAAATGGAGGCAGTGCCCATACTGTTGAAAGCAGGAGCAAGAACCGGATCATGAGCCTTTGGAAAGCCAAAGCTAAAGGAAGGCACACCTGCAGGTGGGAAAACTGGCTGGGCAAGACTGTTGCCATCAGCTGACCCAAAAATCTTTTGCTCATACTCCTGCAACTGCTGGTGCACAGCTGGAATTCACACAAAAATAAGGGCAAGTCAGATATGGCAAGTAGTTGCAGGAAACATATGCGCATCCACAAGAGTGGATATCTGAGAAATATGTATCACAGGACACTAAAGTTGAAGATCCACACAAGCAGATCAACTGTTCTAAAAAACTTATAAAAATACAATACACCTCTCTCTTCAAAAAAAAAAAAAAAAGCACTATACACCTAAACTCAGTAATAGCACTCTCTACAGTTTTGTAACTTCTAAACATTATAATCTAATCATAATTTCACTAAACCATACTGGCTATTCAGTCAACAGTCTTTTCCTTATATGCATGCAAATCCGCATCAATCTATGTTGAACGGAAATGAAAACGGGGAAACATGAAAACAACACGGGGAAATGACAGTTTTTAAAATTTTATAAAAGAAAATGTGAGAGAAACGTGAAAAATACGAAAATGTAGAAACGTTTCCAAAATAGGAAACGTCACTCAACAAGAGTTCCCTAACTACATAGGCATCAACATGCACCTACCTTGGGTTAAGTCAACAGATGATCTTCGGTCTTTCACCCACTGATAACTTTGTGCAAGCCTCCATCCTCTGGACTTCATCAAGAATGCCATGACAATAGCTGGAGACCTATCAAAAAGAATGCGGTCATCATTCCCCCCCAACGAAAAAAATAAATAAATAAATAAAATAAAAAATGAAGTCCTTCAATCATTTCCCAGAATATAAGTCCAAGAGCAAATGATGGTCAATCACATATGAAAATAGCATAATTTCCAGCCAGATTACCTATTCTTCCCTGACATACAATGCACAAGAACTCGAGCCTTATCTTTTTCACATTGCTCTGTAAAAATGAAACGTATCATGTTACACAAAGCTTCAAGAAAAAGTAGAGTTGGCATAGGTGCTCATTAAACTGAACAGCAAACGCAACTTATCAAATTCAGCAAACATGTTAATTGATTATATTAAAGGACAGTTGATTATTCATAAAATATCTAAAGGAGTATCAATTTGAGGATGAGCCTTGCTGCAATGGTTAGGTTACACTTCCTTAATTGGCAATAACAGAGAAAAATAATGAAAACAACCACACACAAAAAAAAAAAAGGGAAAAAACTGTAGAAGATAGAAAATTCTTACGCATGAACCCTCATGTGTTACTAACTAGGATGACCTTATTTCAGCATCAATCCCTTCTAATGAGAAGCAATATTTTGTTCAGCTGTCACGGGCGTAATTTAATTGCATTTGCGATTGTTGTTGCTAAAAATACACCATAAGTATTATGACTCCAGTTATTTAGCGGAAAATAACTTACATGTAGAAATAAATACACACACACACACGCACTATTATTTGGTTGCAGTACTGAAAATCAATTAGATTTTTTTTTTTTTTTGGGGCAGTCAAAGCACAACAGAAATATCAACTGTCTTCCATAAATGAGTTCTGAAAATGTTTGAACCCACAAACACTACATAAGTTCCAAGCATATACAGGAAATAAAATTTCTTTTAAAAAAAAAGGGCACATCGTTTTTTGTTGGCCAGGACTAGCAGCAGTTGCAGGTGGACAGTGATGGTCCATGGTGATTCGATGTGATTAGTGGACTAATAGGTATGTGCCTATGCAATTCCATTATACTTTCTTCCCCTTTTATTAATTTTTGAAAGTCCCAAAAATGACTTCCTATTCTAAAAACGGAGTTCAAAATGGAAGCCATTTCTTTGAAACAATCTTTAAGTTCCTTTTTTATCAGGAAAACTTTTTCCATCACCAAGTTTTCCAAGTACTAAATATAAAAGAAAATTTTCCTCTAATCCATTTTCTGCAGATTGTCACCAACTAGACCCTCATTATTATTCAGAGAAGGTGATTGATTAACAGCTACTAGACCTCAAGGAGATAAATCCATTACAATGGTATTGAATCCATAGCTTACGGTTTGAATTACGAAATCAAAGAAGCCTCTGATAAAGACATCAGAAAATAATTCTCAAACGAGGCAATGATCAAAATCAAGCATTTGCGACCTGAGACTTGTTTAAGCATATGTCAGAAGAGTAACAATAGAGCAAAAGCAATTGCATGTCTTAAAGTGAATTCCTTAAACAGAGCGTAGAGACGGAATGAAGCATGCAAAGTTAAAAATAAAAATTCAAAATTCATCAAAAAAAACGCACCTAAAAATTGAATTGCATCATCAAATTGTAAAGTCTTGTCATCTTGGAGGCACTGATAGGTGAAAGAATTCTTGTAGAGATTTTGACAAGCAGGTACTGTCTAGATACAGACAAAAGAATTAAAAAATCGAGTTACGGAAATAGAAATCAAATTCACCTATTATTGTTCACATCAATAATAAGCAATCATGAAATTAATAAGCCATATAACTAAAGTTACCATAGAACAATTTCCCAGACAAAACACATTCATGATCGTGAAAAGAAAAAAAATCTATTTATTTTTTTCCGTCAAAAATGTTCAATTTGCTAAAATTTACTCGCTTAGATCTAGTGAAGAGAAATCAATGTCTGTTCACTACTCACAGGAATAAAAAATGATACAAAGTAAATTTAGCACAGCATTCAAATATCCTTTTGACAGATTTATGGTAAGTGCTACTAAACCTATTTCCACAACTCAATATGATTACGGGCAAAACCTTTTTGTTTCACTAAAATTTAAAAGATATAGGCAATAATGAAATGTATAAGCCATATAAGAATGTTACCATAGAACAATAAATAGAGGAAATAAAACACATTTAAGATTGCAGAAAGGAAAAAAAAAATGAATTCATATTTTCATTGTCCCCAAAAGTATTTCATTCACTAGTATTAACTTCCTTAGATACAATGCAAAGAAATCAATGATTGTTCACTTCATATCATTAGAAGCGAAGCAAAGAATGTGTAGTATGACCACTAAACTTTGCATCATAAATCAGTTGATCCAAATTGTCCCCTCTATACACACCATACTTACAAAAGCAAACTCTTTTTGTTTATGACAGAAAACAATCAATAGCATGAGTGCTTTCTTCTTGTCGGGCTAAAGACAAAAAGCCAATCGAATCCACCATGAAAACAAAGTGAAAGAACTATAAAAAAAACTATAATATCAGCAACCATAGTCAGCCACTGACTCTCCCATCCTACAAAATAGCATAGCCGAAATCTCAACCTATGGTACATGGGTACCCCAAAGCAAATTTACTGAAACTTATTATCAAAAGATGCAATCTCTAACTTGTTCTATGCCAGTCTCTCATTAATATATTTAAATACCGAAGGGTAATGATCAAATACAACTAAAAACAGTGAATACGAAAAAAAAAATAGATAGCCAAAGTAATAAGCTTTTCAGTTTCCACTATTCTTTTGCCCTAGTGACTTATACTAAACAAGTTAATCAACATAAACAAGAAGCTTACATTCAGTTACAAGATTCATAAAACTGCAACATAAAAATTGAAACTTTGAACGGATATGATACCAATCAAACCGAAAGTTAGGAATTTTCTACATTGAGAACGCGAGAAATCCCTTGCGTCTTGAGGAGCTCAGAGCGAGATGCGTTGTCATAACTACCCAAATAGAGAAACTCCGGCAGGATCTCAGACGGAAAAGCGCTAAAATGAAGCGGAGATTTATCGGCGGATTCCGGCATCCGGTGGCCGCAAATTCCGCAAACCTCGCCTTCCTCGTACTTGTGGTAATGCCCACAAACCCCACATGGGTTCTCTCGCCCCCTCTTCCTCATTCCTATTAATTCAATCAGTCCAATCAATCAGTAGTAATAATCAACCAGATTAAAATATATTTGAATTGCCAAGAAAGGAAGAGAAGAGAGGATTTGACGATGATATAGTGTGTTATTTGGGACGGAGAGAGTATTTATAGAAGTGGGTTTTTTGTTATTGAATATAATTATTGATTGGGAAACTTCAAGACTGGGTCCTAGAGATTGAGATTGTTACTGGGTTTTGCAGATGATTGCTACATGAACACAACCCTGCCTTCAATAGACATCGTTTTCGGGTTTGTTTAGGATCATCATCATCCTGACCTCAACTCTTTTCGGCGTTCCATTTTGGAGATTTGGAACCTATTTCTATACCCCGCACGTGACTTTCTTCTGATTCTTGCTTCGACCTAGTTCAGTGGGAAAAAAATGAATGATGGTCATTTAAGCCCTTGAACTTCTTCAAATAGAGCACTTAAATCCAAATTAACTTTTTAGGCTAATTAAACATCTAGCCTAGCTCAATTAGATTAGACATTAAATTGAACAGCTGATGATGCGTGCCCTATATGCATTTTGTTTTGGCATCTGTGAATTAAAAATAACATCCTTAGATAGTTCGTATAATTGTGAATTACAAAAAGCATTCCCTTCAAAACTCTTTCACCTTAAAGCCCTAATCAACTTAATAGATAGTGCATTACACAAAGTGTTTATTATTTTGAAAGAAGAGAGTTGCTTATGATGATAGATTATATGTGATTATAGAATAGAAGTTTATGGTGGCTACATTCTTCTTCTCTCTAGTTTGATTTCTACTTTAATTTTTAATTTAAGTTTAGGGTTAAAGTTTTATTGGGGTTTATTTGGATTGACATTATGGATTGAATAAGTAACACTTTGTTTACATATTGCTCTACAATTGCAGGTTAAAATAGAAAATATAATTGTTTCGCCTTATTTGAGTTGATATTATGAATTAAATAAGTAATATTTCATCCACATATTGTTTTGTAATTGCATGTTAAAAGACATCGCATAATGGTCCTACCATTGTTATTTAATACACTAATGGTCATATAGAAGTGGTCCAATTTGAATGACAAAATATTTTCTTTATGACAAGTTGGATGTTGAAGTGAAGGGCAACCTTTAAAATGCATCATGGCAATACATTCGTTAAGGATCAAAACTTGTAATATGTTAGGGGTGAATTTGAGGTATTTAGATGGCATAACATAGATAGGCTTAATTACTTAATGATACTTGATACTATGGATGAGTTAGGGTGTGGACAGAAGTGTAAATATGTCAGTTACCTAAAGGAAGAAATATACAGGAAGGACTATGATGCACTCATAGTAATAATAGTTAGAGAATGGACATAGAAAGCCAAAAAAGATTTGAAGGTTAATATTTCAATAACAATATGTAAAATGGAGAAAAGGAAACTTATGGTAAAAATTTAGGGAGATTATAAAATGGGATGTGGGAGACTTAAGTACTATGCAGGGGAGTTAAGATAGATAAATCTTGGAACTTTTATACATGTTTGTATTATACTAAGCCCAACCAAATTCAATGCATTGTATGTGTGCTTTAATGCTTTGAAGAGACAATGGAAAATAGGTTGTAGGTCAATAAATGAGGTTGATGATTGTTTTTTAAAAATAGATTACAAAGTTAAGGTCTTAACAATAGTATCCAATAGCTTAAGTCATTGTGCAAAAAGGGAGGGGGACAAAGTTATGTGAAAATGGTTCCTGAGCAATGTAAAGACTGATCTTGGACTTACAAATTGACAGGAAGTAGTTATAATCATAGACATGTAAAAGGTCAGTTATAGGTTTATTTGCTTTGTTGGATTTGTTTTATTTATTGTACCTTATTGAGTTTAAAGGTTAAAAATTACGATTTTTGTTAATGTTAATGTTACTTTTTTGAATGTTTGTGTTTAATTGTAGAGCAAATATAATGTGCGTTCATATATATATATATATATATATATATATAATAATTTTGGATATGTACCAAGAGTTCTTATCAGTAATATTTTACAAATCAGCTAAATGTTATACACTTAATTACATTAGGTTTTGTCACACAGCTTTTTTTTTTAATTATCTTCCCTAACTCGTTGTAGAGCAATCTTTTCATGTGCATCAAAATATGATATTTTAGAATATCAATATGTGCAAGTCATTTAATAAAACTCATTTCTTTGCTAAGAGCAAGCATATAATAAGTATGCTTGATGATATTAGGATATATATATGATGAAAAATAAATACTTAAGAAAAAAGGTAGAAGTTGATAAGTGCATCATAAATTATAGCCTAGTTAGCATAGCTAAACTTGAAAAAGAAAACATGGTTAGGACCTATAATTGCCATATTGAGTGAAATTAGGAAAATGGGTATGAGACATCAAAAGGAAAAGATAAGCACACAGTTATTTTTTCTAACAGGGACTATATTAGTAGATCATAATATCTTAATATGGTCTCATGTCCTCATGTTATTTGTGTATTATATTATAGTTAAGGGGTTATTTTGAATAAGAATAACAAAGATGTTTACCTCAGTAGTTACCAATATGTAACGCATCATGTGAAAGGTATGCGATTATGGCATAGGATAAGTAAACTTGTAATAGAACTGCCCAAAAAAAAAAAAAGATAAACCTAAGAAATTGAGGAGAAAAGTTACTACAAAGCCCAAGAAAGTGGAAAAGCAATTAAATCAAGGAGTGCTAGTGACATGCCCAAAGTGAAAAAAAAAAAAAAAAAAAAAAACCTAGGCGTAAGAAGAAGATTTGTAAAAATTAGGTTGTTAATGCCTATATGAGTGTGCATTTACATTTTGTTAATTGCTTAATATATGGGGAGAATGAGATACCAATGTGCCTACTTTATTACATGATTACAAGTTCTGAATGATAAAACATGAGAAAAAAGTAGCTTTGTACTTGAAATGGAAGCTCATGGTACTACACCAATTCCTAGCAGAATTATTCCAGTTAATGCTTTTCCAATTCCACCTTCTAAAGGAATTTGGTAACTTATCTAACTCTATTATGATATATGTAAGCAAAGTGGCATAAAGGGGTGCCTACTCTATCAACTAAGCTGCCTACTTAATTAAGTCAAGTGCATGTTTCATCAACTCAGCCCAGGATGCCTAAACAAGTTAGAAGCAAGCCTATCAGCAATCATCCAACCAAGAGCTCTTAACCAACAGTTTAGGAGAAAGGAAAACGTAAAATGCATACAATGCTTTAATCAAGAAAATAAGTACAAGGGAAAAGGAGATGTAGGTATGGGAGTGTTCCATGATGAAGACATAAGAGAAGTGATAAGGAATATAAGTATCATAACTTCTTGCATATAATAGCCTAGTTTGTTATTTTTTCATGTTTTGGTATAAATATCAACTTTACCTTCTCATTGCAACCTATGTAATGAATTGAGAAACACATAACAATCAATCCAATTCAAAAAAGAGCAGCAAATTTTTATTTCCAAAACCCTCTTGTGAACATATACTTTGCAAATCCTAGATATGGAAAACACCAAACTAAAAGACTCAGGGGGGGAGGTTTAGATTCTTTTACTATAAGGCAATTACAAAAGACTAAACATAAGAAAATTAGGATTATTAAGAAGAGGACAAAGGATATTACATCTCAATTCTTAGCTTAAATGACTTTGTACTAAGTTTTGCATTCATCTAAACACAAATGGCTCCACTACTTATTACAACTAGCTAATTGAGGCTCAATGTCTTCTCTATAAATTTTGGTGTTGCTCCTAATGCTACTTAATTAAGTCTTTTTAGTTTACCCTAATCTTCTCAAATAAATGTCCTTTCATTATAATATCTCAATCAAGCAACAATACAATAGTAATTACTATAGAGAAGTAATAAAATACTGAATATGACTCTTGTCAAGCCTATGTAGATAAATGACTCTACAACTTATTGATACATCTTTTTTTGGACAATCTTTTTATTTTACATTATGTAAAGCATCTACTCTTTCTTTTATATAAAATTAATTATGCCAATCTTTCATAAATTTTTTATATAAGTTATAGATTATATAACGGAGAAAATATGTATCTTTTTTTTTATAAGGTAGTAAGCTTAATTTGTTGATTTTATGAATAATATGATTAATTATCAAGCTTCTTCTCTATAATCAATTTAAAACCTGCTACTACTCATCAAAAGAATACCTAATTTTATATAATCATAACAAACACCATAAAACTAATACACAGCTATAATCAACCATAACAACAACTATCTTTGCACAATAACTTTCTTTCTCCCATATCTAAGATCAACTTTCAAGCTCTTCACCTCTTCCTTTAAAGCCTTTATCTCATCATAATCATAATTTGGTAAAATCAATGCATCTTCTTCATACATCAAATTACTTATTTCCAACTTTAATTAGTTGATGATTTTAATGTTTATTTTTTATTTTAATAAAAACACAATTATACCATTCAAAATAGTCACATTGACCCCTTTATAAATTTTATATGATTTACATCAATGATCTATAATAAAACAAACAAATTCTGCAAATTGACAAACTTACATAAAATTTCTATAAGAGTGAGATCTCTTTTTAGGGTTCTCACCAGACCATGACACCAATCTAGATGCTTTTAATTCATATACATATATTATAAGCTATCATTCATAGTCAAATTATAGTCTTGCAGCTAAAGGACTTTGAGGTGATAATGTTGTTGTCAAATGTGAAGAAGAAGACATATTAGTCATGGAGAAATAGAAGCTTTTAGCTTCTAAAATAGAAGCTCTAACTTCAAGCTTGTAGATAGGCAGTTAGAATTGGGGATTAAGAATTATAAATTGACTACCATTGGAGATTCATGTTTATTTATTTATTATTTATTTATACTTTTTCTTGTTGATCCCATGTAGAGCACGCATCATGAGCTAGCAAATTTATTATTTAATTAACATAATTCAACTAGATTAAGGGTTTAATTAGTCTTTGAATTTAAGTGGTCTATTTGTAAAAGTTTGAGAGTTTAAATCACTTTTTTATCTAGAAAAGAAATCATTAATTTCTATAATTTAAATCCCATGTTACATTTGATTAATTCTTGAAAATTTTTATAAATTGAGTCAAATTATTTGAATCTAATAATCAAATAGTAATATTAATATCAATGTTAATACAAATAAATTCTTGACAAAATATCAATATATATATATATATATATATATA